>PVHX01007620.1:46669-77751 GCA_004024805.1 Geosciurus inauris
GCACCAGGGACTGAACTCAGGGGCACTCGACCACTGAGCCACATCCCCAGCCCTATTTTGTGTTTTATGTAGAGACAGGGTCTCACTGAGTTGCTTAGTGCCTCGCCATTGCTGAGGCTGGCTTTGAACTCGCGATCCTCCTGTCTCAGCCTCCCTAAGTGCTGGGATTACAAGCGTGAGCCACCACGCCCGGCTTGGTCTTAAACTTGTGATCCTCTTGTCTCAGCCTCCTGAGTCATTGGGATTACAAGTATGTGCCCCCAAGCCTGATCCCTTAATAATTGAAAGAAATTTTCTATCACGTAGCACATGGATACCAAAATAAAGAGTTCTGAGAGTATACATTATTTTTTAAAGTGTGAAAAATTTTGAATACCCACTGTGCAAGATTCTGTGCTGTACAGCCATATTGTCCAGATTGCTGAGAACAGTCCTATTAGTGATTTATCTTTTGTAAACAAATTAAAAGTCTTAATTGGGAAAACACTGGAAGGTAGACATGTTCACCCATTTGAATATGTGAACTTATGAATTGCTTATCATGTTTCATTTATTAGGAAGTATGAAATAATAGAATTTCTTGTAGCTAAGTCCTCTGGTACAAGTTATTATAAAGAATAGAGATATTAAAATATTCCATGGTTTCTCTACCTTTGTTTTTGTTTTTTTCTCTGCCTTTTTGAAGGTAAGCATCAGAAGTAAAGTGAAACTGACTTTTAAAAAAGATTGGTCCATGTGAAATAGAACAAATAAATAAGAACAAGGAAGGAAAAGTGAGTAGAAATCAGCTAGATTTTAAATACTTAAAAATGTGAAATAGGTCTAATTGCAAGACACTACCTGTGCTGCCTGTTTGTTTCCCAGATGCTACAGGAATGATCCAGGAAAGCCAGTCATGGTGTTGTACCCTTGTAATCCCAGTGATTTGGGAGGCTGGAGCAGAAGGATCACAAGTTTGAGCCCAACCTGGGCAATTTAACAAGACCTTGTTTCAAAAAAATAAAAAGGCCTGGGGGTTTAATTAGTGGTAGAGAGTCCCTCAGTTCAGTCTCTAGTACCAAAATAACCATCATCATCATCAGCAGCAGCAGCAGCATCCAGGAATTGACAACTGAATGTAGACTAGGAGCATAGATGATGAATCACTGACATGTTAACAAATTTTACTTGTTAATTGATTTTTGCTATGTATTTTTTTGTTTGTTTGTTTTGTTTTTTGTTTTGCTACTGGGGATTGAACTCAGGGTACTTGACCATTGAGATATATCCCAGTCCTATTTTTGTATTTTATTTAGAGACAGGGTCTGAGTTGCCTAGCGCCTCTCTATTGCTAAGGCTGGCTTTGAATTCGCTATTCTCCGTCTCAGCCTACCAAAGTGCTGGGATTACAGATGTGTGCCACCTCGCTCGGCCTGGGTATGTACATTTTTAATGAAAAAAATTAAGTTGTTTTTATCTTTTTAATTTTTATTTATTTTATTTTATTTTTGGTACCAGGGATTGAACTCAGGGGGACTTGACCACTGAGCCACATCCCCAGCCCTATTTTGTGTTTTATGTAGAGACAGGGTCTCACTGAGTTGCCTAGCACCTCACCGTTCCTGAGGCTGGCTTTGAACTCACGTGCTGTATCAGCCCTCAAAGTGCTGGGATTACAAGTGTGTGCCACTGTGCCTGGCTCTGTTTTTATCTTTTTAAAAAATAAATATAAAAGTCATTTGTTGCTTTGAGAACTATTTACAGTTAGAAATATTTTCACAGATTTGGTTGAAAGTTTCTTCTTTCCTCTTTTTTTTCTTTTTTCATTACTGAGAAGTGAACCCAGGGTTGCTCTCCCACCAGGCTACATCCTCAGCCCTTTTAATTTTATTATTATGAGACAAGGTCTTACTAAGTTGCCAAGCCTGGCTTTGAACTTTGAGATCCTTCTGCCTCAGCCTCCTGAGTTGCTGGGATTACAGGTCTTCCTTCATCACTACACTGGGCAGTGGTTTAAGATTTAAAAGGGCTGGCACAGTGCTGCATGCCTGTAATCCTGGTGGCTCGGGAGACTAAGGCTGGAGGATGACCAGCCTCAGCAAGAGTGAGGCGCTTAGCCAGGTGTGGTGACGCACGCCTGTAATCCCAACATTTAGGGAGGCTGAGACAGGAGGATCATGAGTTCAAAGCCAGCCTCAGCAACGGCGAGGCACTAAGCAACTCAGTGAGACCCTGTTTCTAAATAAAAACACAAAATAGAGCTGGGGATGTGGCTCAGTGGTTGGTGCCCCTGAGTTCAATATCCGGGACCAAAAATAAATACATAAAATAAAATGAAATAAAATTTTAAAAGGAAGCAGGGTCCAGTGGCCCAAGTCTGTGGTCCCAGCATTCAGGCTACTAAGGTTCCCAGGAGGATCACTTGAGCCCAGGAGTTGGAGACCAGTCTGGGAAACATAGTGAAATCCTGTCTCAAAAAATTAAATTAAGCTGGGTGTGGTGGTGCATGCCTGGAATCCCAGCAGCTGGGGGGTCTGAGGCAGGAGGAGCTGAGGCAGCCTGAGCAACTTTGCAAGGCCCCATCTCAAAATAAAAAACGAAAAGTCGATGGAAGTATGGAGATTCCTTAAAAAACTTGGAATGGATCCACCATTTGACCTAGCTATCCCACTCCTTGGTTTATACCCAAAGGACTTAAAATCAGCATACTGCAGTGGTGCAGCCACATCAGTGTTTATAGCAGCTCAGTTCACAATAGCTAAACTATGGAACCAATCTAGATGCCCTTCAACAGATGAATGGATAAAGAAAATGTACATATACATAGTGGAATATCACTCATCCTTAAAGACAAATGAAATTATGGCATTTGCAGGTAAATGGATGGAACTAGAGAATATCATGCCAAGTGAAATAAGCCAATCCCCAAAACCCAAAGTCCAAATATTTTCTCTGATTAGCGGATGCTGATCCACAGTGGGGGTCGGGGGGAGATGAAGGAACTTTGGATTGTGCAGAGGGGAGTGAGGGGAGAGGTAGGGCTGTGGAGATGGGAAGGACTGTACAATGAGACAAACGCTATTACCCTGTGTACATGTATGATTATACCACTGGTGGGACTGCACCATGTACAGCCAGAGGAATGAAAAGTTGTGCTCCATTTGTGTACAATGTTTCAAAATGCATTCTACTGTCACATATAACAAATCAGAACAAATTAAAAATTTAAAAAAATAAAAAGGGCTAGGGATGTGACTCAGTGGTTAAGTGCCCCTGTTGATACCTGGCACCCCCCCCATATAAAAGAAATTAAATTTAAAAAACGACAAAGTTTATAGTTTACCTTCCTACTTTACACTTTGTTTCTCAGCCATCCAGTACATTTTCTCTCCCCTAAACGGACCTCTATGTTGGTTTGTGTGTGTGTGCGTGCGCTTCTGTGTATCTTAAATATTTTTTTAAACAAACTTTTTTAAACTTTATTTTGTTTATTTTTATGTGGTGCTGAGGATTGAACTCAGTGGCTCACACATGCTAGGCAAGTGCTTTACCACTGAGCCACAACCCTAGCCCAATATTTTTGCATATATAAAGAAATTCATATACTACTCTTTCCCTATTAATTGTCAAATCACTTACATACTTAATTCATTTATATATCATATATATATGATGGTTTCTGTTTTTTTATTCTCTTTAAATTTCTGGTCTTTTTATATCAGGTTTCTTTTTGTCTTGCATTAAGTGCTTAAGTATGATCTTCAGTGTACTGTTGCATAGTAATGGTATCAGCACATTTCTTCCTAGCTCTTCCATATTTAATAGAAACTCAAAAATACTACTGATGGCAGGTTTCCGCGCTGCAACCAGTTTAGCAAGTACTCGTGGGGCCCAGCGGGCCGGGGTGCTACGCCGACATGCGCCCGCTGCTCGGCCTGCTCCTGGTCTTCGCTGGCTGCACCTTTGCCCTGTAATTGCTGTCGACGCGACTGCCCGGTGGGCCGAGACTAGGCTCCCCCGAGGAGCCTGAAGGCAGGTCGCTCTGGTTCCCCTCAGACCTAGCAGAGCTGCGGGAGCTTTCTGAAGTCCTTCGAGAGTACAGGAAGGAGCACCAGGTCTACGTGTTCCTGCTCTTCTGCAGCGCCTACCTCTACAAACAGGGCTTTGCCATCCCTGGCTCCAGCTTCCTGAACGTATTAGCTGGTGCCTTGTTTGGGCCATGGCTAGGACTTGTGCTAGGCTGCATACTGACCTCGGTGGGTGCCGCATTCTGCTACCTGCTTTCCAGTATTTTTGGCAAACAGCTGGTGGTCTCCTACTTTCCTGATAAAGTGGCCCTGCTGCAGAGGAAGGTGGAAGAGAACAGAAACAGCTTGTTCTTCTTTTTACTGTTTTTGAGACTTTTCCCTATGACACCAAACTGGTTTTTGAACCTCTCAGCCCCGATTCTTAACATCCCCATTGTGCAGTTCTTCTTCTCAGTTCTTGTTGGTTTGATCCCATATAATTTTATCTGTGTGCAGACAGGCTCTATCCTATCAACCCTAACCTCTCAGGATGCTCTCTTCTCCTGGGAAACAGTCTTTAAGCTGTTGGCCATTGCTCTGGTGGCCTTAGTTCCTGGAACTCTCATTAAACGATTTAGCCAGAAACACCTGCAATTGAATGCGTCAAGCAACACTAACCATATAAATAGTAGAAAAGACACGTGATCTGGATTTTCTATTTGCCACATCCTTGGACTCTGATGATTTGTGTAATGGGTGTGGTCCTCATTGTTTTTAATTTTTAATTACCCTTACCAGGTGATTTGGACAGTATTCATCTGTGTGCGGCGTCTTGTCACAAAGGGCACTCAGCTTTAAAAGGTGAATTGTATCAGGTTCTGTCTGGCCTTGGTTTAGCAGGACTGTGAAATGGATGGCCTCCTAGAAAATCGCATCTCTTTTTTATTAAATAAAAAGGAACTCAGGGTAGTCTGTTGGGTTTGCCTCTTACCCACTCCTGGGCTCCCTTGGGAGAGGTTGTTGGTTGTCCTTGTCCATTGTACCTCTTATAAAATGACAGACTGTGTGTGACAGGTGTTCTCCTGTTAAGTCCCATGGATGTTATTAGGATCATTGCTGACTTTTGAACCCACATTGCTGACCTGACTTTCCACCTGCTGTTAGTCTCTTGAGATGTTTCTTCTGTACTTTTTTTTTTTGCTGTTGATCTACTTTTTCCATAAGCCAAGGGAAACCACCTAGGACTTCCACATGTAGTTCAAATACACAGTGATTTCTGTGATGCTCTGTGTTCAGACACAGTGATGTTAACCATGTATGTCAAATCTCCTCATGGTTGTATGTCCTGATAATTAAGCTGACTACAAACAGACTGTTAAATATGAATGGAGTAAACTTTATGTTATGGATCTGTAGTAGGGAAATACTCTTCTGGACAGGGCAGGGCCCTTGAGTCACCTGAATGAAATGACCATCTGTACATTATCTAATATGGCCTTTCAATTGGGAATCCCTTCTACCTCTTTGTGCTTGGAGCATGGATTCAGTTACACTAGGCTATCAGCCAGTATACCTATGAATGTTCTTCATTTTGTTATTTGTTGAGAAAAACTGATAAGTAGTTGTAGTTTTTAATTCAAAGAGGAAAAGTTGGTCTTATTACTTGGTTGTGTGGTAATTACCTAAAGCTGTCATGCTTCCTACAGCTGCAGTATTGGATTGGCAGAGACCTACATTATTACCTCTAAGGACAGATGGCCCTTGGCACCTGAATTGACCATCTCTGCAGTCCTGTATTGTCATCATAATTTATCAGAACTGCTACCCTTGGGCATCAGCCATTGGTTTTTGTTTGTTTATTTGTTTGTTTGTACTGGTCCAGAATCTCACTAAGGCTTTAATCCGAGCCTCTTGTTCTACAGGAATTCTTTGGAATACTTACATTCCATAGGTAGTGGTGGTTTTTGGACATGGTATGATCTTTTCACAGCAAAGATTTCATTTAAAAAAAAAATTTTTTTTAAAGGCTTCATAACAAGAGTTGGGGTGAGGAGGAGGCCTATCTGGACTTTGAAATCAGTGGCTTTTAGTGTTTGGGATTAGAGGGAAGGAAGAGCCAGGAAGTTTTCCACACTGTTGCAAATGTGCTCTTTGCCCCTTTTCAGATCCTGAGATCTGTCTCCTTCCTGCATGATTTTGCAACAATGTGCCTTATCAGTTTACAAGTAAAGTACTTATGAGTTTACAAGTAAAATGATTTACCAAATATATGGATATAAATGTTCTGTAATAAATAAATGGACATAAAAAAAATACTACTGATGTTTCACTATTTAGTATGATGGCTGCTTCTGTTAGATAAACTTTTTAAGGTTAAGGTAGTTTCCTTTATTAATTTGTTAAATTGTTTTATTCCTAAATCCACCCACCCCCACATACATAAAAGATGGGCTGAGCATGTAGCTCAGTAGTAGTCTGTGTTTAGGATGCCCTGGGTTTGATCCCCAGCACCAACAAAGGGGAAAAAATGCATTTTCTGCATCGGTTGAGAAGGCAATATACCTTTTGTCTTTTATTATCTGTTAATATAGAAATTGTTTTGACAGACTTCCTAATGTTTAATCTAGTCTTTGTATTCTTGGAATAAGCCATCTTTGGTTATGATGTATATTTGAGAAATAGTACACCTGCCACTTACATAACACAAGTTAATCTATACCATGAAAGTTTAGTGGAACATGTAAAAATCTTCTGAGTTGTTTTTGTTTTTGTTTTAAAGGGGATACCTGACAAGTCTTGTTGTAGATCAAACCCAGGGCCTCAAGCATGCGAGGCAAGTGCTCTACCACTGAGTTAAACCCCAGGGTCCCCTTCCTTGTTTTTTGTTTTGGTACTGTGAACTGAACCCAGGAACACTCTACCTCTGAGCCGTATTCCCAGCCCTTAAAAATTTTTTATTTTGGGCTGGGGTGGTGGTTCAGTGGCAGAGCGCTTGTCTCGTATGTGTGGGGCACTGGCTTCGATCCTTAGCACCACATAATAATAAACAAATAAAGATATTGTGTCCATCTACAACTAAAAATTTTTAAAAATTTTTTTATTTTGAGATGGATCTCACTAAATTGTCTGTCCTTGATTTTGTGATCCAGCTTTAGTCTCCTCTGTAGCTGGGATCACAGGTGTGTGCTACCATGCCTGGATTTTTATTATTTTTAAATCTATTTCTTTGATTTTTCGATGGTCACTAATACTTCTCTTGTTTCTTCCTCCTTTGCCCTGTAAATGTGAATAATCTAGACTTCTGTAAATCATTCATGTATCATAGATGTTTGCTAAAGAGAGTGCTTTGTGCTAGGCAGTGCTAGAAACTAGGTGAATAGTAATGTAGATATGTGCCCCGTTCTCAGAAAATTTACCTCCCTGCTACTAGATGAGTTTCATTCTGGCTTCCCACTGGTAACAGTCTTTCTCTCTAGGAGAGATGGGACCCAAACTCATCATCTCACCCTTTTGCTTAAAAATCTCTGTTGGTCCCATGTTTATAAGAGTATGTCTCCATTTGGAGTACTGCATACAGGGCTCTTCCCAGTTTGGTTCAGCCTCCCTGTTTGCTAATTTCTCATTATTTTTTTGGTCATTAACTGGAACACAAGCTACCTTTTCCCCTACTACTCTATTCTCTCATTACTTTGCCTTTATACACTTTGTTTTCTCTTAGAATGCTTTCTATGCCTGGCAAATTCCTTCTCATTCTTCAAGGCACTCCTCTAAAATAAATAAATAAATAAATGATCCCCCTGGAGAGTTTGAATCCTATAACGGTCCATTCATAGATGTGTCCCGGACTTACTAAGTTATCTGGTGATGATATATCTGTCTCCATAGTTAAATGATTGTACTGCCAGAATAGAATCTTTTTTGGGGGAGGGGGTACTGGGGATTGAACTCAGGGGCACTCAACCACTGAGCCACATCCTCAGCTCTTTTTTGTATTTTATTTAGAGACAGAGTCTCACTGAGTTGCTTAGCACCTCGCAGTTGCTGAGGCTGGCTTTGAACTTGGAATTCTCTTTCCTCAGCCTCCAGAGCTGCTAGGATTATAGGTGTGTGCCACCACATTCAGCCAGAGTAGAATCTTTGTGTGTGTGTGTGTGTGTGTGTGTGTGAGAGAGAGAGAGAGAGAGAGAGAGAGAGAGAGAGAGAGACTTGGGATTGAATGCAGGGCCTCAGATATGCAAGTATTATACCACTGAGGTATATCCCTAGCCCATTTTATTTTTTGCCATGTTTTTTATTGATGCATTATAAATATGCATAAGGATGGGATTCATTGTTACATATTTGTACATGCACATGATATAACAGTATAATTTGGGCAATACCATTCCCCAGTTTCCCCTTTTCCTCCCCTTCTCCCTCTTCCTTGTGTTTTTTCTCTATTGATTACTGATTTCTCTTTGGTTTTTTTTTTTTTTTTTTGGTACTGGGGATTGAACTCAGGGGTACTCAACCACTGAGCCACATCCCCAGCCCGATTTTGTGTTTTATGTAGAGACAGAGTCCCACTGAGTTGCTTAGCGTTGCTGAGGCTGGCTTTGAACTCGCGATTCTCCTGTCTCAGCCTCCCTAAGTGCTGGGATTACAGGCTTGAGCCACCACGCCCGGCTTTCTCTTTGATTTTTATTAGACACCCACCCCCCTTCTTTTCCTTTTCTTCTCTAACTTCCACAGATGAGAGAAAACATATGACCCTTGACTTTCTGAGTTTGGCTTATTTTGCTTAACATAATGTTCTCAAGTTACAATTTCTTGCAAATAACATGATTTGATTTTTCTTCATGGCTGAATAAAACTCCATTGTACATATATATATATACCACATTTTCTTTATCGATTCATGGATACAATAGTTTGACTATTGTAAAGCTGCTATATGTATGTGTTGTTATAGTATGATGATGTTAATTCTTTAGGATAAATACCAAGGAGTTGTATAGCTGAGTTTTATAGTGGTTCCATTCCTATTCTTTTGAGGAAACTCCATACTGATTTTCATAGTGGCTGTGCTATTTCACAATCCTTTCAACAGTGTAAAACTGTTCCTTTTTCTCTGTATCTTCCCTAGCATTTAAAATTTTATTTTCTCCCTTTCCTTCCTTTTGTTTTCTTTTCCTTCCTTCCTTCTGGTTTTAAACCCAGGGGTACTTTACCACTGAGCTACATCCCCAGTCCTTTTTTTTTTTTTTTGAAAATTTTGGGACAGCTAAGTTGCAGAGGTTCTCACTGAGTTGCTGGGGCCAGCCTTGAACTTGCAATCCTCCTACCTCAGCCTCCCAAATTGCTGGGATTACAAGAATGCATCACTGCATCTGGTTTATTGTTTATATTCTTCATGAGTGCCATTCTAACTGGAGTGAGAGGAATCCCAGTGTAATTTTGATTTGCATTTCGTTTATTGCTAAAGACATTGGAATAGTTTTTCATGTATTAGTTGGCCATTTGTATTTCTTTCTTTTCTTTTTTCTTTTTCTTTTTTTTGGTACTGGAGATTGAACTCAGGGGCACTCGACCACTGAGCCACATCCCCAGCCCTAGTTTGTGTTTTATGTAGAGACAGGGTCTCACTGAGTTGCTTAGTGCCTCACTGTTGCTGAGGCTGGCTTTGAATTCGTGATTCTCCTGTCTTAGCCTCCCTAAGTGCTGGGATTATAGGCTGTGCCACCATGCCTGGTGCCATTTGTATTTCTTGTTTTGAGAAGTGTCTGTTTATTTGCCCATTTATTAATCGTAGCCCTTTTTATTTTATTAAATTGCTCCAGCTGGCCTGGAATTTGTGATTTTCCTGCCTTAGTTTCCCTAATAGCTGGGATTACAGGTGTATGAAGCTGCACCTGGCCAGATGGAGTTTTTATATTGTATCTTCTCCACAGCTGCTATACTCCTTAGCACAGATTAGGCCCTTGGCAATACTTGTAAATTCTTGACTATGACTGGATTCCTGAAAGAGCTCTACTGTACTGTTGCCTTGAAGAGAAATGCTACTGCTGCTAATCCTAGAGGGTTGTCAGAGAGGAAATTATTTTCTAAACTAAAACAGTATATACCAGTAGAATCCTTTCCTCTCGCCTTCCCTGTAGCTCTTTTCTTCCTTCAAGTCCTGCCCTGCCCTGCCCCGCCCCGCCCCCAGCCCGCCCTGTCCCCCATTCATGCTGGGATTGAATCCAGTGGTGCTCCAATGAACTACATCCCCAGTCCTTTTATTTTTTTTAGTTTTGGGACAGAATCTTGCCAAGTTTTCAGGCTGGCCTTAATCTTATGATTCTCCTGCCTCCTTTCCTGGGTTGCTGGGATTACAGGTGTGCTTTACTGTGCCTGGCTCCCCCCCCCCCCCGCCCCTTTTCTCCCTTTCCCTCGCTTCTTGTGGTGATTGTAGGGACATAATTATAAAATTATGTATTTATTAGTATTTTTATGTTGATTTTAGTTTTAAAAATTATTAAAAAGATGAGGGACTAGTGGTGTTAGCTCAGTGGTAGAGCACTTACCTAGCATGTGAATGTGAGGCCCTTGAATCCAACACCATTATGGCAAAAAAAAAAAATCAGCAGCAGCAAGCAAGCAACTGTATGGAATGATGGGATTATTTCTCCTCCTAGTTTCTGTTATCATTGTTTCATAGCATGATAAAATCAGAAAATTTTCTTAGACTCTTTTCCACCCTAAATACAGTAAAGCACTATAAAACAGCATTGTTTCAACCAGGTCCCTATAATTCCAGCAACTCAGGAGGCTGAGGCAAATTTCAGGCCAGCGTGGGCAATTTAGTGAGACGTTGTCTCAAATAATATAAGGACTGGGGATGTAGCTCAGTTGTAAAGCGACCCTGGGTTTAATCCTTAATACTGGAAAAAACAAAACAAAAAACACCAGACACCATTGCCTTGTTTAAATTCACATTTTAAGATAAGGCAGTATTTTCCTGATAAAAAGAAAATATTTGGGATAAACCAGTAAATATTAATTTACAGAGACTAGGTTTATTTCCATGTTTGGTGCAGTAACAGTGCTAATGGAAAATTGTATTTTTAATTTAGAAATTCAGTAAACCTCTCCTTGCTGCCTTAAAGCAAACTAGTATGTGTTTGCTCAGATTCTGTTTCCTAGCAGATTGATGTGGACTGAAGGATTAATAGACATAAAAATGAAGTAAAATGGGAAAACAGGCATGAGGGCAAGGTAGTTTACTAATGCATTTGTCACAGAATAATGGAGAAGTAGCATATGTCTTGAAATATGGAGGTAGCCTCAAATTTGCTAAAAACTGTATTCAATCATTGTCTTTATTCAGTGCATGATGAGTGACTGCATTTTTTTTTTTTCCCTTTTAGTACTAGGGATTGAACCCAGGGGCACTTAGCCACATTCCCAGCCCTTTTTATATTTTATTTAGAGACAGGGTCTTGCTGAGTTGCTTAGGCCTTGCTAAATTGCTGAGACTAGCTTTGAACTTGTGATCCTCTCACCTTAGCCTCCCAAGCTGTTGGGGTTATAGACGTTCGCCAGTGTGCCTGGCCTTTTTGTCTTGGGGTGGGTACCGGGGGTTGAACCTAGGGGTACTTAACCTCTGTGTCACATCTTTAGCCCTTTTTAGTTTTTTATTTTGAGACAGGGTCTCGCTGAGTTGCTTAGGGCCTCAGTAAAATTGCTGAAGTTGGCCTCAAATTTGTGATCCTCCTGCCTCAGCCTCCCAAGCTACTGAGTTTATAGGCATGCACCACCATACCCAGCCTAACTGCATTTTTTGTGTTGTGTTTTTCTTTTATTATAATATATATATATAAAGTAGTTCCTTTATTATAATGGCAGGTAGTCATTAGCTTGATGCTGTTAGAATTGTGCTGAGGATAGTCATGTTAATTCCTGGAGCTGCCACTGTAGTGGGATAGTAGGGAGAAAAGGATTCCCTGGCTGCAGTTGCTTCTGTAGGGTCACAGAGACTGAATGAGGAGGAATTGGTCCTTCAGAGACTTTGTGTGTGTGTCGGTTACTGGGAATTGAGCCTAGTGGCACTCTGCCCCTGAGTTACAGCCCAGGTGTTTTTTCTTTTGAAACAGAGTCTCACTGAGTTGCCCAGGCTGGCCTTAAATTTAGAATCCTGCTTCATCCTTCTGAATCTCTGGGATTACAGGTGTGTGCCACCTCATCTGGCACCTTTAGAAACTTCTTTTTTGCAGTTGAATACATATTGGAGTTTTCTAACTTAAATACACACTTTTGGATAAAATTTACTAGAGAGATTGAATTATACAGGCTAAAGAAAAACAAGAGAGGGCATGTGATTCTAAGGAAGCCTGTCTCTGTTGAAAGAAATTTTAGTGTGACTGTTAGTGACTGGAGTAAAGAAGAAAGGGAATAAACAGTCATCCATTTAAAGACTACCATGGGCCCGGTACAGTAGTAAATGCTTTGTCATTCATTCTCTCGTTCAGCCTCATCTTTCCAGGTGAGGAAATTGATGCCCAGAACGGTTAAATGACTCGTCCAAATAGCACACAGAGATGAGTGAGAAGGATGGGTTCTTTCTGACTTACAAATCTTACAAACCTTGATGGTTCATTAGGTGACTGAAAACTCAGGAGTAAGTTTTCAGTTTATTTCAGGAGCAGGTTTCTTCTAGTTCTGGCTTTTCACTTTCTCTCAAAGGTTGTCTTGGAACATAGGATTCAAGGTACAACCTGTGAAAGTGAGAGTATCAACAAATTCCTTGATTTTTTTTGATGGTTAGCCCCTTGCCTAAAACTCATCTTCAAATTGTAGCTATTCTTGGGAATCTGATGTAACACAGAGACCATGTTGTCTGTTTTATTCTCTTTGAAACCATTATTTCAGTATCAGTGGATAGTGTCCAGTGTATAGCCTGCTTAAACATATTTCTCATCTGTTTTATAGCAAGTCCTTTAGTATTTTTAGCTCCATGATTATAGTCAGAAAACTTGTTTTTATTTATTTACAGTACTGGGGATTGAACGCAGGGGTGTTCTACTACTGAGCTGTACCCCCAGCCCTTTTTATTTTGAGGCAAGGTCTCTCTAAGTTGCTGATGCTGGTCTTGAACTTGTGGTCCTCCTGCCTCAGCTTCCTGAGTGGCTAAGATTACGGCTAGGATTACTTCCTGAGTGTGCCACTGTGTCTGGCTCTTTTTATTTAAATATGATTATAGGAGAAGCATTTAATTATAGAGAGTGTTTTGACTATGCTGGGAAAAATCTTAACCTTTGTTGGAAAAGTTGGTTGGAGCTAGTTGTGGTTAGTTTTTTCTATATATTAATTCAGACCTTTTCTTAAAGACCAAAGCTGTTTAAAACCGTGACCACTCCTTAATTGCCAGCTGTCAGCAACTCATGCTTACTCATAAGCCTAGATAAATTGAAACCATTGACCTTGAGTTGGAATATTTTCTAAGCTGGGACTGAGCTTTTGGCCCATTATTTCACCAGGGAAATCACGAAATATTAATTTGAACGATTTCAAAGAGTATGTTGCTCATAAAGTTGCTAGGACTTTTTCTGGTAACCAGTTGGGCTATAAATTTGTCTATATTCAATGGTTATGATGCTGAATCCATGTGCAAACAGAGATAGAAATCTGGTTAGTTTTCTAGAAAAAAAAAACTGTTAATGACTCCTTTCAGTGGTCCATCTCTTTCAGAGGGATAGGGATGCAGGAGAGTAACTCAAGGCTGGAGAGCAGGTGGTATGTGTGTATTTGTGTCTGTAAATATCACATCAATGTTTACAGCACACTGGACTCTTCTATGCAAGGCCTGGTCAGGCCAAACTAGGAGGAATTGTTCCCGTGCTTAAGGCCAAGAATAACATCCTGACCAGCAGGGGGACAGAGGTCAGCTCAAGGCAACAGCTCTTGGAAGCTACAGGACATTAAGAACTTTGGAGCAACTGAGTTTATTAAAAAGGAAGGCAAGATGTACTTTGAAGGAAGTATGCCTTTTTCTTAGGGCATGGTTTATTTATGAAAAATGAAAAGTTCCCCGCCTCCTCTGCCCTACCCACGGTGGCCACATTGTTCCCTCCACCCAGGCTGGAGTAGCTGGAGCTGGAATCTGGTAGTGCCACTGCTACTCACTCTTGCCTATCCAGACCCTGACCCTCTTTCTGTCCTTGCACCCAGGCGAGCAAGCCCAGAGCTCGTGGGGCATCCTCCGTGTGACCACAAGAAACTTCTTGCACTGCTCTAATGAGCTTGGCACTGTGATAGAACATTTTTGTCCCATCATCTGAGTGAATCTTCCCAACAACCCTACGAGGTAACGATGCTTGAACTAAACTAATAAGGGTTCTGGAGTCAAAACTTGTAAGATTAACAATGGCAGGAAAATCATTGCTTTTTAAAGTAATTCTACTAGGAGATGTGGAGGTGGGAAGAGTTCCCTTATGAACAGATATGTAACTAATAAGTTAATGTCCAGCTCTTTCATACAATAGGTGTGGAATTTTTAAACAAAGATTTTGAGGTGGATGGACATTTTGTTACCCTGCAGATTGAAGACACAGCTGGTCAAGAGCCATCTGGAAGCCTAAGGACACCATTTTACAGAGGTTCTAGCTGTGGCCTGCTTACTTTAGTGTTATGATTCACAGAGCTTCCAGAACTTGAATAAACGGAAGAAAGAATTCATATTTTCTTCAGATGTACAAGAGTGAGAAGAGCTTTCCTTTTGTGATTTTGGGCAACAAGATCAACATAAGCGAGTGGCAGCCCAAGCCTGGTGCTGAGACAACGGCCACCATGTTTAATTTGAAACAAGTACAAAAGATGCCACCAATGTCAAATCACCTGTTTCATCTTTTTTTTTTTGGTACTGGAGATTGAACTCAGGGACACTTGACCACTGAGCCACATCCCCAGCCCTATTTTGTGTTTTATGTAGAGACAGGGTCTCACTGAGTTGCTTAGCGCCTCGCCATTGCTGAGGCTGGCTTTCAGATCACCTGTTTCAGACAAGATCAGTCTTCACTGGAAGACCAAGCTAAGTTCATCTTGCTGTTGATTGTTAGATTGTTAGTGTGTTCTAACCAGCTCACACATGTCACACAGTAAACATGACAGTAGATTAAGAGTTTGCACCAGTGTGTCATCTACTAATAAATTTAAACTAAATGTTTAGTACTGCTTTATTAGTTGGTGAGAGAAGGGACACATCCTCTTTGAAGAAATCTGTTTAGTCAATAATGGCACCTTACATTCATAAATTGTAGCAGTTGTCTAATAATGTTTCTTTAAATATCTAAGTTAGAGCTAATAAATGGGATGACCACAAGTTTAATTATAATTAAAACAGAAAACTTGACTGTTCTCGAAGTTATGCTTGGATTGTTTTCCTCCCCTCCCCACCAGAAAATGGAGAACTACTTTTATATTTTTATTTTCATGTAATTAATATTCTATTGTTGGTTTGAGAAAATGACATCCTACAGTAATAATGTTAAATATTAACACTTAAAATCCAGCAAGGTGTGGTAGCACACACCTGTAATCCCAGAGACTCAGGAGGCTGAGGCAGGAGGATCACAAGTTCAAGACTGGCCTCAGCAATTTAGTGATGCCCTAAACAACTTAGTAAGACCCTGTCTCAAAAATAAAAAGGGCTGGAGATGCGGTTCAGTGGTAATCTATCCCAGGGTTTAATCCTTGGAATCGAGAAAAATGCAAAGTGGTGCATGCTTATAATCGCAGCAACTCAGAAGGCTGAGGCATGAGGATCACAAGTTTGAGGGCAGCCTTAGCAATTTAGGAGGCTCTAAGCAGCTTAGGGAGACCCTGTCTAAAATTATAAATAAAAGGGATAGAGATGTAGCTCAGTGCTCAGTGGTAACCTTCCCCTCTCCCATTCAATCCCTGGTACCAAAAAAAAAAAAAAAAAACACCTAATAAAAAAAATCCCCGAATAGTTCTTAACAGTTAAGTATGTGATGAGCTCATCTCACTTCCTGGTCATTTAGGTTTTCTGCTTCAGCCTGTATACTGATTTATTCCTCCCTCCCTCCCTTCTTTCCAGTGATAGGGATTGAATTTAAAGTCTTGTACATGCTAGGCAAGCACTGTACCATTGAGCCATACCCCAACATAATTTGTTAATTATTTTTATTGAAGATATTGTATACTCAACTAAGTAGTGGGGAAAGTATGTTTTATTATTCTGGTACTTTATTCTATAAGCAACATCAGATAAGCCCAATAGAGGACTGGATTTAAAAGATAATATGTTTATATGCTAGACACAGTGGTGCATTACTGTAATCCCAGGTACTTGGGAGACTGAGGCAGGACTTTTCAGGCCAGTGTTGGCAATTTAGTGAGATCCTGTCTCAGATTAAAATTTTTAAAAAGACTGGGGATATAGCTCAGTGGTAGAGTACTTTGGGGTTCAGACCCATGTAGCCCAAAACACAAAACGCTTTACGAAGTCTTCTGGGAAGCTTTCTGAGGGTTTTTTGTTTGTTTGTTTTTGTACTGGAGATTGAACTCAGGGGCACTCGACCACTGAGCCACATTCCCAGCCCTATTTTGTGTTTTATGTAGAGACAGGGTCTCACTGAGTTGCTTAGCGCCTCGCCACTGCTGAGGCTGGCTTTGAACTCATGATTCTCCTGTCTCAGCCTCCCAAAATGCTGGGATTACAGGCTTGTGCCACTGTGCCCAGCTAGGCCTTAAACTTTTGATCCTCTTACCTCAGCCTCCGGAAATGCTGGGATTACAGGCTTGTGCCACTGTACCGGGCTCTGATGAGGTTTGGTTTTTTGTTTTGGTACCAGGGATTGAACTCAGGAGTACTTGACCACTGAGCCACATCCCCAACCCTATTTTGTATTTTATTTAGACCCTGTCTCACTGAGTTGCTTAGCACCTTGCCATTGCTGAAGTTGGCTCTGAACTCGTGATTCTCCTATTTCAGCCTTCCGAGTCACTTGGATTACAGGCGTGCGCCACCACGCCCGGCTCTGATGAGTTTTGTTATTGAGATCTTTCTATGCCTATTTCTTTTCCCTTTGGTTTTTCCTCATTCTAATGCTGGACACTCATCCACAGAAGCATCTCAGATGTTTTCTTGGAGAGTATCTAAGTTTGTCCTATTGTCTTCTCTGGGACTTATTTCTCTGGTCTGGCTTCAACTGACTCTGAGCCAGAGTGATCTTCTGAAAGCTTTGCTTCATGACCTTTATTTTTTTACTGTTTTCATGTATTTTGCCTAATTGTCTTTGCTAGTTCTTTCTGTTTCCAGTGATGTAAATTATATTGCCTCAGTTGGAAGACTCTAAAGCTTAGTAGGTACAGCCTCAGGTCTCTTAAACTTTTCTCTGGTTTGTAAAGTTTCTTTGTCCTTTCCGAGAAATTGGGGGATGAGTCAGGTGCTTTGTTAGAGGTATTGCTAACTCTCCTGGAATTTTGGTTTGTTAGCTGTTTAAACAATATGTAGCAATATGGGTTGTATTTGCAAGGTAGGACTTGTTGCCAAGACTCTGAAGTAGATCACTGCCATTATACCCTTTCTCCCCTTATTTTTCAACTCAAAAATTTTGTGAAGAGAGATTGACCTTGTCCATGATCACGTGGTTAAGTTTTTTGTTTGGTTTGGTTTGGTTTGGTGGTCCTGGGGATTGAACCTGGGGCTTTGCGAATCACTGAACTACATCCTCAGCTACTTTAATTTAAATTAAATTAAATTATTTTATTTATTTGGGGGGGGGTACTGGGATTGAATCCAGGGCTGTTGTACCACTGAGCTATGTCCCCAGCCCTTTATTTTTTATTTTGAACAGGGTCTTGCTAAATTGTTCAGAGTGGCCTTGAACTCATTATCTTCCTATCTCAGTCTCCCGAGTAGTTGGAATTGCAGGCATGTGCCATTGTGCCTGATTTAGTTTTTAAAATGAAATTCTGAAGCAAACTTCATTTTTGTATTACTTACACTACTCACTGTAAAGCCAGATGACCAAAAGGAGGCGAATTAAAACCGCTGGCCAAAGCTTTAATGGGAATACACTCTAGGGCTAAACTCTCGCGCCCATCAGAGTGTGTCCAGGAGAATCGCGCACGTGTTCTGCCATACAGAAAATTTTAAAAGGCCGGGTCAGGAAGAGGAGGGCTTAAGGCAGGAAGAGAGGTCAGGAGATCCTGCTGAGGTCAGAGTCCTTCCTGGATGAGTCAGGAAAAGCCCGCTGATTGACAGGAGGTACCTCTATTGCTTACCTCAGCGTCTGGCTGGCTGCTCCTCTGCGCATGCGGTCGTTCTGCAGCTGCCCTGGCCACCCCTAACTGGACATCCTGAACCGACCTAACACCCACCTTTACCCCAAAACTTGGGATTGAACCCAGGTATGCTCCATCTCTGAGCTATATCTCCAGCCCTTTTAATTTTTTTTTTTTCTTTTGGCACCAAGGATTGAACTGAGGGGTACTCGACCACTAAGCCACATCCCCAGCCCTATTTTGTTTTGTTTAGAGACAGGATCTCCCTGAGTTGCTTAGTGCCTTGCTGTTGCTGAGGCTGGTTTTGAACTCGCTATTCTCCTATCTCAGCCTCCCGAAGTGCTGGGATTACAGGCGTGTGCCATCATGCCCGGCCCTTTTTAATTTTTATTTGAGACAGGGTCTTTTTAAGTTGCCCAGGCTGGCCTTGAACTTGGAATCCTCCTGCCTAACCCTCCTGAAAAGCTGGGCTTACAGGTGTACAACAGTGCACCCAGCTATTACACTTCTTAGCATTGGTATTAGTTTAACAAATAGTAGATGCTTAATAATGAATGTTAAATAATAACATCTTAACTTTCAGTTGATTGATAATAGGCATATGGTTAAAATTCAGAATTCTCATTAGGTTGACCTCACTGTGGATTAATAGCTGAGAAAAGTTTCTGGTGTGAAGGGGCATAATAGGTGTGTAGGAAGTTTTTAGCAATTCAGAGAATACATGCTCAAAATCTCAATTCAAATCATTCTAAAATGAAGGTATAGAAGGGTTGTTTGACTAGAATGGAAATTGGTTATAATGTAAGGAGATATAGGACTAAGATCAATTCTAGAAACAGACATATTGCGTGCTTGAGGTCAGACAGTAAAAATGAAAAATTCCTATCCCCCACTCACTATTAGCTACCTTCCCCAAAATCACTATCCAGAGAGGATACAAATTATTCTTTGCATCCTAGCACCCAGTCTTTAGGCTACAATGTAAACCATGAGAAGGTCTTGTGGGGTCAGTACAAAGAATAGTTTGGTCTTTTGATTTAAATTCTTCCTAATAGTTTTGCTGCTGTCAAATAGTTTTGTTAATTCCAAAGCCAAAACCATTTTCTGATTGTTTTGCTGTGTCCAATTGGCTTGTGGGACCAAAGCAGCCACTAAGACTGCTGTACTACACTGCATTATGTAATAATCCCTCAGAGGGCCCAGCCACTTTTTTTCACCCTTAAAAACAACACAGCCAGGTGTTATCAACACAATCTGTAATCCCAGCAACTGTGGAGGATGAGGGAGGCAGATTGCAAGTTCAAAGCCAGCCTCAGCAATTTGGAGAGACCCTCAGCAACTTAGCAAGACCTTATCTGAAAAATAAAGTATTGGGCATATAGCTCAGTGGTAAAGCACCCCTGTATTCAGTCCCTACTAAAACCAAAAAACAACAACAAAAAAATTGTGATATCTCCCTCCACCCCTCTTTGAGACCGGTTATTTATGTCTCATTTGGGAGCTCTGGTCTCCCCTCATGACTTATTCAGACATCCCTGCGCTAAGAAGTCCTGTTCTCTGAACCTGATTCTTGACTTCTAGCCTCTTTGTGTTGTATAAACTTTATTTGGTTTCAGACCTGTTTTTACCTTGTGTCTTTTACTGCTCTCTGTAGTAAACTTTGGATATAGTCCTATTTGGGGAAAGATTGCTAGTTTTTGCCTATTTATTTGTTTTTTGGTTCCTTAAATGCTTCTTACTAACTATTATTACTTTCTTTGTCAAACAGGCCACCAAGCAGTTTTTGGAAGAGATTAACAAGTGGACAGTTCAATACAACGTTTCCCCACTCTCTTGGAATGTGGCTGTCAAGTTCCTCATGGCAAGGAAGTTTGATGTGCTCCGTGCTGTGGAGTTGTTCCACTCCTACAGAGTATGTGGCTTGCGGTAGATGACACACCTGTGATGGTTGGGCTTTCTGAGTGTTGCTTTTCTTTTAAGTATACTGTACACACATTGCTTCTCTAACTGCCCCCTCATCCTGCCATGAAAAATTGATCAATAGCCAAGAAGAGAGATACTGTGAGAGCTAAGGCTTGTCAGGCAGCTCCTGGAAACACCACTTATACGCCTAAAGTTTGATTGTAGACCTGGATGGTGCTTGTAATGACTGAGGCTAAGGAGGTAGCCTGATATCATCCTGGTGGTAGGATAGTTGTTCACTTTTGCTCTAGTTTGAATCATAACTCTTCACTGGCCTCTGGCCATCTGCCTCTGGGAGTTTAGAAACCTGTCATTCAGATGAATGCTGAGCTTAATTCAGGAAGGTAGCCCTAGTCCTGGAAAAGAAGAGTAACTGTATTACCTAGGTCCATATCTTAACAGTACTTTTATACAAATCAGCATTTTACTTTTTTACTTTGTTTTTAATTTTTTTGGTTTTTTGGTTCTTTTTTTTTTAATTTTTTTTATTTTCTTAGTTGTAGGTGAACAGAATATCTTTATTTTATTTTTATGTGGTGCTGAGGATCAAACCCAGTGCTTCACGCATGCCAGGCAAGCACGCTACCGCTGCGCCACAATCCCAGCCCCTATTTTTTTTTTGTTTTTAAAAGGACTCAGTCTTTGATTCTGTTTTTTCTTTTTTCATTTGTTCTAATTAGTTATACATGACAATGCATTTTGACACATTGTATACAAGTGGAGCATAACTTCTCATTCTTGATTCTGTGTTTTTATTTGCTTCCTCAGCATTGTCTCTTAAAGCACTATATGTTATGTTACTTTGGGTCCAGAAAATTGTTCTGAAGAGACATAAACTCTTCATAAATTAAAAAATTTAGGATAACAAGTACTAGAATTAGCTTAGGCCTGAAGCTCACTTATACCTATCTTGTGGATATCTTGTGATCCACCCATCTTGTGGATCATTTAGCTTATTGAATATTTGTACATATATTCAGCAGATATTCATTGTATACCTACTATGTTCCAGTTGCAAAGATGACTTTTTTCCCCCTTAGTGCCGAGGATTGATTGATCCTAGGGCCTTGTTCAAGTGCTTTGCTGCTTATCTACACCCCCAGCCCAAAGATTACTACTTAGAAGGAGAGAGTAAACAATTATAGAAATGTTATGATAAGGCAGCACTGGGTTCCCTGGGAGCACATTTAGTTAGGCATGTCAGAAGAGCTTTCCTAATGGAAAAGATTTGTAGACTAAAATCTGAAAGATGAATAGGAATCAAGCAGGTGGAGGAGTATGGCAGAGAACAGCAAGTTCAAATGTTCAGTGGAAAGAAATTCAGCTGAGATAGAATGTTAAGTAGAAGTGGGGGGCATGGTAAGAGATTGAGCAGCAGAGATAATCAGGGCCAGATTAGAGAGTGTCTGCTTTCTGAAGGGCAGAGAAATTCACTAAAGGTAGAAGCAGTGAAATGAGTTAGTCATATTGGTATTCTGGAAAGAGCTTTCCTCACTGTACTTTAGAGAATGGATCAAAAGGGCTGCATTGCATTGGAGACAGACCAATTGAAAGGCTATTGTATTTAGAAGGGCAGATGATTATACTAAGGATAATGTCAGGGGAGGTGGAGAGAAGTGGGAAGATTTATAAGTTACTGAAACTGGTATGAGGAAAGAGGAATGAAGGATTTAAGGGTTTTGACTTGCATGTTGGGATAAATGGTGGAGGTGTCCATTCTACACTATAGTATGTACAGGTGTGTGGAGAGAAGGAAATTTTTATTTTTTTAATGTTAAATTTGCAGTGCCAGTAAGTTTGAAGCTGAGATAGCCAATTATTAGCAATTGCCCGTATATTGAGAATTACTTATTGCAGGAGGGAGAGGAGGTAATGAGATATCCAAGTGGATATATCCTTTTTTTTTTTTTTTGGTACTGGAGATTGAACTCAGGGGCACTCGACCACTGAGCCCCATCCCCAGCCCTATTTTGTGCTTTATGTAGAGAAAGGGTCTCACTGAGTTGCTTAGCGCCTTGCCATTGCTGAGGCTGGTTTTGAACTCGCGTTTCTCCTGTCTTGGGCTTGCCAAAGTGCTGGGATTACAGGCTTGAGCCACCACGCCCGACTTCAAATGGATATATCTTTTAAGTGGTTGGAATATGAGTCTAGGCTTCAGAAAAGTCCATACTAGAAATAGAGATCACAGCATGACAAAAGTAAACCTGAATATTGGAACCTTGGAAATGGATAGAGATCATACTTGGAAGGTATGAGGAGTGGGAAGGTTTATAGAGTTAAAACCTAACCTTAGACTTTTGCTTTCTTTAGTACAGTATTATTTGGAAAATTGAATGAAAATGCTTTGGATAGGGCATAGGGCATTTACTCTCCTGTGATGTCACCACAAATATTGTCTTCACTTGCTGCTTTGTTTCTGAAGGTACTTGAATTTGATTTTAGGGAGAGAGTGGAGAACAACATAAACAAATCATAGTTATTTTTATTTGCCAGGCACTGAGCTAAGCTAAAGCACCTATTAGTTGCTTTGTAAATATTGGCAAAATGAATCAATCAGTGAGTGAGTAAATTAATGAAAAAATGCCCACATAGCTAAGTGTAGTGGGACACAGAATCATAGCTATAATTACAAAAGCCTAGCTACTTGGAAGGCTGAGGCAGGAGGATTGCAAATTTGAGGCCAGCCTGAGCAACTTAGACCTAGTCTCAAAATACAAAGAGCTAGGGTGTAGCTCAGATGTAGAGCATTTGCCTAACATGTGCCAGGCCCTAGGTTCCATTCCAGTACAAAAAAAGATAGAAAGAAAAGCCCACAGAAGAAACTATGAATTGAGTACTTGCCATCATAGTGCGACAAGCTTAGTGATACTCTGTTTTAAAATAAAAAATGAATTTAAAAAAAGGGTTGGGAGCCGGGCCTGGTGGCACACGCCTGTAATCCCAGAACTTTGGGAGGCCGAGACAGGAGAATTGCGAGTTCAAAGCCAGCCTCAGCAATGGCGAGGCGCTGAGCAACTCAGTGAGACCCCGTCTCTACATAAAACACAAAACAGGGCTGGGATGTGGCTCAGTGGTCGAGTACCCCTGAGTTCAATCCCCAGCACCAAAAAAAGTGGGGCAGGGGGGGACTGGGGGTGTAACTAAGTGATAGTGCCCTAGGTTCAATCCCCAGTACTGGGGGGCTGGGTGGCAGGGGGAGGTTTTCAAGTTGAGGGAGGGCTCCTATTTAAGACAGGACAGGCCTAAGCCTGGAGGATATGTGAGGATGTATGCATCCAGACTATTTTTGTGTCCATATTTCCATGTCTTGGTGTAATGGCAGTGCTGTTGCACTTTAAGAACTTGATCCTGTATTCTAATGTTATCTATTGTTTGGTCTTCAGGGAGAGGATTCTTACTGATTCAGAGAAAAATATCCTACCTGAGGGACTAATAAAATAGATTTGAACATAAATTCAGATAACGTTTAGCTGACCTGGAAGAGGTGACAAAGGAGTTCATAATTTAGTTTACTTCTAACATCCCTATCTCTGAGATTTGTTGGTTTCATGAAGCTGCCCTCTATGTACAATATTTTCATATTCATCTTGCTGTGTTTCCTTTTTAGGAAACCCGAAGGAAGGAAGGTATTGTGAAGCTGAAACCTCATGAGGAACCTCTCCGTTCTGAGATCCTGAGTGGAAAATTCACCATTTTAGTGAGTCTTTATGGACCTACCTGGTAGTTCCTTGTTACTTCCTTTTGTAGCTGTTGACCTCTTTGGACTTTGTTCCTAGTACCTTATCCACAGTCAGGAGCAGATTGTGGAGTAGCCATGCAGTTGGGCACAAAAGTATTATAGTAATTGAACTACTAATAAGTATAATTACTAGAATTACTTATAGTAGTTGAATCATTGAATTATGGAGAATCAGGTGTACAGTAGACTTACAAAAGTTTCTTAATTGGTATGTTAAGGTTAATCAAGGCCTTGGGGTGGGTATACGGTACATCAGAACACATCCTCCCTTATTTAATGGAAGCTCCTCACTTAGGAGAGACCTCTTGGTTTCTCGGGTAAGTATATGATGGTACTTTGAAGGCAGTAGGGAAACCATGATCCTGTTCTGATTCTCTCCTGCTGCTTGCTTGTTTTGTTATCCTGTTTGGGAAATTAGTTACAAAGCAAATGCAGAATCATCCTTTGATCATTCCACAGTTGAAGATCAAAGAAGATGTATTTTATTTTCTTATTACAAGAATGTGGTCCAGGAGGTGCTGAGAGAATCAGGCATGGAATGACACTAAGATTCTTCCCTCTCTAGAGCAATTGGTGCAAGTCAAGGAAGTATTGCCAGCATCCATTCTTTTCATGTATTATATTTTTTTTCCAGATAAGCCTTAGTGATTGTTGTGATTTTCTGTTTGAGTTTTAAGTATTTCTTGTTTCATTTGCTCTAGAATGTTCGGGACCCAACAGGAGCTTCCATTGCCCTCTTCACTGCCAGGTTGCATCACCCTCACAAGTCGGTCCAGCATGTGGTACTTCAGGCTCTATTTTATTTGTTAGACAGAGCTGTGGATAGGTAAGCATTGAAATGTTCTTTTAGGTGGTCTACATCCAGAAGGAAAGTGATAGTTATTGACTTGATTACATTCACAGTGTCAGGCTGGGGTTGTGGCTCAGTGGTAGAGCGCTTGCCTAGCATGTGTGAGGCACTGGGTTCAATTCTCAGCACCGCATATAAATAAATGAATAAAATAAATACGCATCAACAACAACAAAAAAGTCTTTAAAAAAAATTCACAGTATCTTCCTCATGCTCCTAAGATGTACCCAGGGCAGTGCTATGAATATTAAATGACCCATGTTCTTGAGGGTTTGGCATGTGTCCAGGTCATATCAGGATTTTAGGTATTGCAAGTCTGTCACCTTAGCTCTATTTCAGGGTAACAGAAGCTGAGATAGCCAATTATTAGCAATTGCTAGTATATTGAGAATTACGGAAATAATGACTTGTGCTGGCTTTTTTGCTCATATCAAAACTCTCTGGAGCCTCAGTTCCTTTGTCTGTAAAAGACGAAGGATGCCATTTAGTTCAGAGGATTTTGATAAACATTCAGGGAGAAGAACCCAAAAGTATAAGGTTAAGCAGAAACATTGTTGTGATAAAAATAGGCACATAGGCAAAAAGAACTAGCTCAGGTCATTTCTCCTTCCCTCTCTAAAGTAAATGAGATTACAATTCTGAAATCCAAAGAAATTATATTATTTTTATTTATTTATTTATTTTTGGTGCTAGGGATTGAACCCAGGATCTTGAGCATGCCAGACATGCTCTCTACTGTTATATGACCTTTTTTTTTTTAAACTGTCATCATGGGCTGGGGTTGTGGCTCAGTGGTAGAGTGCTCGCCTAGCACAGGTGAGGCACTGGGTTCAATCCTCAGCACCACATAAAAATCAAAAAAATAAAGGTATTGTGTCTGCCTACAACTAAAAAAGTAAAAAAATAAATAAAAACTGTCATCATGTCTTGGTCCAACTAGGTCCAAGATCCTGTTTTCTTTACTCTAGGCCAGAGCAGTTTGCATTCTGCTGTGCTATTTTCCTGCCTTACTTCCTTTTTTCTCTTGTGCTTGCCATTTACAATTTATTACTGCTCTTGACATCTTTGGTCCTTTGAGTTAAAAGTGCTATATTGTGGACTGAGACCTCAGGTAAAGATAGCTATTTTAGTCAGTGTGTGGACTTACAAGCTGGAAATAGCCATGAGAGGGGTTCTCTGTCTAGTTTACTTGTTACTGCCTTTTTATGTTGCTTTTGTAGTTATTAGCTTCTGCTATTGATGCTGAGCTGGAGCTATATCCAAACCCCACATACAACATTATTCTGAAAAAGAGAAGTTGCCAAGTGAGGTCTTAGTGGCCCTATACCCCATCCTCCTCAGCAGAAATGTGGAATTTGTCAGCTCTTCCTTGTGACTGGTCATTAGGCATAATTTCTAGAATATGTAATTCTTTTAAAATGCTTCTTTAGCTCAGGAAATGAATAAATAACTGTCTTCCCAAAATCCAATATTGGCCTTCCTCCCTGAGAGCCTTAAGAGAGTTGGAGCTCTCGTGTAGGCATGACAAGATGCTTGGCGGTGGTCAGATCTTGATTTTTCTAGTGTGAATATTGGATCCTACAGGAGGACCACAAAGATAAACATAAACTTGGTATTCATGATGTTTATCCCTCTATTAAAAATGTTCAGAGGGGCTGGGATTGTGGCTCACTGGTAGAACGCTTGCCTCACATGTGTGAGGCACTGGGTTCGATCCTCAGCACCACATAAAAATAAATAAAATGAAGAAATTGTGTCCATCTACAACTAAAAAAATTGTTTAAAAAAAAAAGTTCAGTGACATTGAGTTCTATGTATATGTACTATGACTTGAAATGCATTTAAATAAATTAATTTAAAAAAAAAGAAAATGTAGTTTAAAAAAAAAAAGTTCAGTGGTTTTTTATTATCCAGAGGATGAGTATAAGCTAAATAAATGTGAACCCTTTTCCAAGCAAAATATTCCCCAAGTAGAAAATCTTGTTTTCCCGAGCCAAAATGGTCTTCCCTCTCCCCTTTTCTTCTCAAATATTTCCTTTGTGGGGCTGGGGACAAAGCTCAGTTGGTAGAGTGCTTGCTTCACATGCACAAGGCCCTAGGTTCAATCCCCAGCACCAAAAGAAAAATTCTGCCTTTGCTTCAAGGCCCAACTTTCATCACTGGCTTCACCACTCCAACCTGTCATAAATAGAATTTTTTATTAGTACATTATAGTTGTGTATAATATTGGGGTTCATTTTGATGTCATTTTATAAGCATGGAATATAATTTTGTTCCAGTTCAGTCCTCAGTACTTCCCGTTTTCTTTCCCCTCCTCCCATCCTCAGTTCCCTTTCCTCTACTGGTCTGCTGTCTATTTATTTATATATTTTTTAAAATTAGTGCCCCCTACCCCCCTGCCACACACACGGTAAAATTACTGTGGTATATTCATATATGCACATAGGATAATTTGGTCAGTTTCATTTTACCATTCCTTCTTTTTCATGTCCCTCCTCCCTCTGCCTCAGTTTCCTTTCTTTACTCCACTGATCTCTCTTCTGTTTTTGTGGGATTCCCCCAACACCACCTTTTTTTTTTTTTCCTTCCTTCTTTCTTTTTTTGCTCTTCCACATGAGAGAAAACATTAAACCCTTGACTTTCTGAGTCTGGCTTATTTTGCTTAGCACAATGTTCTTCAGTTCTATCCATTTACCAGTAAATGCCAAAATTTCACTCTTCTTCATGACTAAGTAAAGCTCCACTGTGTGAATATATCACATTTTCTTTACCTATTCATCTGTTAGTATCTGGGATGATTCCATAACTTGGCTATTGTGAATTGTGCTGCTATAAATATTGAAGTGCCTGTATCCCTACAGTTTGCTGATTTTAGTTCTTTTGGAGAAATACTGAGGAATGGGATAGCTGAATCAAGTGGTAATTCCATTCCTAGTTTTTTGAGAAATCTCCATACTGCCTTCTAGAGTGGTTGTGCTCATTTTTTTCATTTCTAATAACAATGTATAATAATAATAACAATGAAACAATTGTTTTTACTCTGAACTTAATAGCAGTGATTACCAATACCAGTCATTATGGACTTAATTATATATGGCATTACTGTGTCATTTATCTTATTTTTCTTCTACCACCAGAATGTGAACTCCTTGAGGGTAGGGAACTACATAATGGAAAACTTCCAAATCCTTGCAGGAAATGGTATAATGAGAGAAATGTTTAATGTTATCCTCCTTCTTCAAATTGATTCATAATCAATATTGTTTCATTGATTGCCTCTCATGCATGCTCTTACCTTGATTCTTTTGAAATAAATGTCAGGGACTCTTTCCAACTTTTGGTTTCTCCTGTGGCATGTACTTCAGGAATCAAACTCAGTGGGGAAGCAGTCAGCTATTACTGTAAACCTCATATTCTGTATCCAGAACAGTGAGACTCTTATTCCATTTGTACTTATTTCATATATGCCTTCATAGGATGATCGGTTTCGTCTAGGAATATAGAACTTTTGGTTATTTTGTAGCACAGTTTTTTTTTAATTAAATTCTCTTTTCCTTGTCTCTGACTTTTGTTTTAGTCCCTTGCCATAAGGTGGAGCCTTGAGGGGAAATCCCATAATTCTTTTAATTGGCCCTGAATGAATTCATGGAGAAATGGAAATGCTTCAGACTTATATCTAAGTCTACTCAATAATTGTGTCACACATTTTTACAGCATCTTTGATCTTGGTGAAGCATAGTCTGTTAAAGTTTATTTTATTTTATTTATTTATTTTTGTGGTACTGAGGATCAAACCCAGGAGCATATTAACTCTAAGCTACATCCCCAGTCCTTTTTTTTGGGAGGCGAGGGGGTACCAGGGATTGAACTCAGGGGTACTCGACCACTGAGCCACATCCCCAGTCCTATTTTGTGTTTTATAAAGTAGAGACAGGGTCTCACTGAGTTGCTTAGCACCTCACTGTTGCTGAGGCTGGCTTTGAACTCGCTCTTTTCCTGTCTCAGCCTCCCTAAGTGCTGAGATTACAGGCATGTACCACCACACCTGGCTCTAAGTCCTTTTAATTTTATTTTGAGATAAGGTCTCAGCTAAGTTGCTGAGGCTATCCTTGGGTCTTCCTGCCTCAGCCTCCTGAGTCACTTGGGATTGCAGGCATGTGCCACCATGCCCTGGTGCCTTTCTTAGTTTATGGAAAAGTAGTCAAGATTTAGCATGAATGTAAGTCATTATGGACCAGTAAAAACAATGTCTGCTGGAAAAACTTGCACATGCCTCAGGATTAGAGATTTTTTGAAATGTCACTTACTAGGTGAATGCTTCTGTGTTGGATTTTGTTAAAAGAAAGAAGGTTTGGAGGGTTCTAGGAGATAACACAAAAATTAGGATATAGATTAACATTGAGAATCCTGATTTTTGAGGAATGTGTTTTCTCGATTCTAAATAAATATGAAAACTTGCTATTAATAGTTTAATTAAATAATTTATTCCTTATAATATTTTGGGTATACAAATCAAATAAGAAAACAAGGTCTGGCTTGCTTTGAATAAAATATTTGCATTAAATACATATTTTTGTTCAATGATTGCTTTACAGCTTTGAAACTCAAAGGAATGGACTGGTGTTTATCTATGACATGTGTGGTTCTAATTATGCCAACTTTGAGCTGGATCTTGGCAAGAAAGTCCTAAACCTGCTGAAGGTAAGGCTGTGAGAGGATTCTCTAAACTCTCCTTCAATGCTTAGTATTTTTTTCCCCTATTATTTGATAAAAGATTTAGGAATGATGTAAACTTGAGATACTAAACTTAATTTAAAGGTCATCTGTAAGTGATGACAAATGTCTGCTTCCTCAGATCAAGAAATGGTCTCTCTCTCTTTCTCTCTCTCTCTTTTTTTTTTTTTTGGTGTTTCTGGTGATTAACCCCAGGGCCTCAAACATGGCAGGCAAGTACTGTGTCACTGGAAGTCACTCTTAGCCCTTGCTAAATTGCCCAGGCTGGACTTGAATTTGTAATCTTCCAGCCTTAGCCTCCTAACTTGATGAAATTATACATGAGCCCCATCATGCAAAGTTTGTTTTCATTTTTTGAACTTTAAAAGGTAATGTGGTGTACATGCCACTTTAAAATCACAAAGCTTCATCCCTTGCTATATGTAATGACTTTGATTATTCTATTTCGTTTTCCTTTTATTTTGTGGTGCTGGGAATTTAACCTAGGGGCATTCTACCACTGAGCTACACCCCTAACCCTTTATTTTTTTTTTTATTTATTTTTTGGTACTGGGGATTGAACTCGGGGGCACTTGGCCACTGACCACATTCTCAGCCCTATTTTGTGTTTTAGTTAGAGACAGGGTCTCACTGAGTTGCTTAGTGCCTCGCCATTCCTGAGGCTGGCTTTGAACTTGTGATCTTCCTGCCTTAGCCTCCAGAGCCAGTGGAATTACAGGTGTACACCACCCCGCCTGGCTCCAACCCTTTATTTTTATTTTGAGACAAGGTATGGCTAAATTCCTGAGGCTGGCCTTGAAATTGTGAACCTCCTGCCTTAGCCTCCCAAATTGCTGGAATTATAGGCATGCCCCACTCTATCCCGCTTTCTGTTTCACATTTTAAAAATTGTTAATCATGACCAACTAAATTGATTTCAGGAGCCATAATTTGCTATTTAAAAAGCACTGGTGTAGGAGTCTGTTCCAGGACCTCACTTAGGAGTATTATTGAACTAGACTTTTAGAATTATTTATTTACTATTATAGTTTTATAACAGAAATCATAGAAAGAGAATATATAAGGTATGTTATTTTCTAGGACTTGTTTTTTTCACTTAGCATTGTTTTTAAAATTCTTATTTTGGTAAGTAGCTGTGATACATTTCTTTTCATTGATTGAAGGATTGATTTCTTTGCATTCTTCATTCATAGACGAATACACCACTGTTTTATTTACCCTCTTACTGGTAGATAACTCCTCAAATTGTTTCCTAATTTTCATTTTTGTGGATAATACTGCTATAAACTAATTTTCTTTATCTTTCTTTTTCTCTCACTTTTTTTTGAACCATGGATTGAAGCCAGGGATGCTTAACCACTGAGCCATATTCCTAACCCTTTTTATTTTTTATTTTCAGACGGGGTCTGATAAAATTTTTAGGGCCTCACTAAGTTGCTGATGCTGGCTTTGCATTTGTGATCCTCCTCTCTTAGCCTCCTGAATCCCTGGGACTAAAGGCATAAACCACCATACCCAGCTGTCTTTGTTTTTGAAATGAACA
>PVHX01007620.1:77851-89946 GCA_004024805.1 Geosciurus inauris
TACTGGGGATTGAACTCAGGGGCACTCGACCACTGAGCCACATCCCCAGCCCTATTTTGTGTTTTATGTAGAGACAGGGTCTCACTGAGTTGCTTAGCACCTCGCCATTGCTGAGGCTGGCTTTGAACTCGCGATTCTCCTGTCTCAGCCTCCCTAAGTGCTGGGATTACAGGCTTGAGCCACCGCGCCCGGCTTGAAATGAACATTTTTATACATGTCTTTTGGTGAAGTATGCAAGAGAGTGTCTTGAGCAATATTTCTCAGTCTTTTGTTTTTCCTCCATTTTTTCATGATTGCCTCACTAAAGAGGCTTTCCCCCCCCTTTTTTCCTTCCCTCCTTCCTTCCTTCCTTCCTTCCTTCCCTTCTCCCTCTCTCCCTCCTTCCTTCCTTTTTGAAATTTTGAGACAGGGTCTGAGCTAAGTTGCTGAGGCTGGCCCCAAATTTGGGATCATCCTACTCCAAATCACTTGGATTACAGATGCCACATTGCCCAGGGCTAAGGAGTCTTTTTAGACCTTTTCCCCCTAATCATTTCTCTTCTTCCTCCTCCTTTTTTTTTTTTTTAATTGAGGTGCTTGGATTTGATCCAGGGGCCTTGAAAATGCTAGGCAAGTGGTCTATTACAGAGCTTCATCTTCAGCAATGTTTATTTTATTTTGAGATAGGGTCTGACTTATATTTGTTCAGGCTGGCCTTGAATCTGGCAATCCTCCTGCCTCAGCCTCCCCAGTTGCTCAGATTAGAGGCATGTCACCATAATTGGCTCATTTAAACCATTTTAAGATCATTGGCTTTAAATACATTTATATTGGGGCTGGGACTGTGGCTCAGTGGTAAACCTCTAGCCTCGCATGCATGAGGCACTGGGTTCGATCTTCAGCACCACATAAAAATAAATAAAATAAAGATACTGTGTCTATCTACAACTAAAAAAATATTTTAAAAAATACATTTATATTGCAGCCACATCCACTATCCATTTTCGGAACCTTTTCATCATTATGAACAGAAACTCTGTACCCATTTAATAGTATCTTTCTTTTCCTTTTTTTGGTACCATGGATTGAACTCAGGGGTGCTTAACCATTGAGCCACATCCCTAGCCCTTTTTTTTTTTTATTTTGAGACAGGGTCTTGCTAACTTGCTTAGGGCCCAAGTTGCTGAGGCTGGCTTTGAACTTGAGATCTCCTCCTGCAGCCTCTCAAGTCTCTGGGATTACAAGTGTGCGTACCACTGCACCCAGCCTAAATGGTATCTTTCTGTTCTCTTTTTTGTTTAGCTCTGATTAAGCTCTATTCTGCTTTCTATCTATGAATTTGCCAAGTATAGGTACTTACATAAGCAAAATTATTACAATATTTTTCTTTCTGTCTCTGGTTTATCTTAGCATAATAATTTCAAGGTTAACCCATATTATAGCATGATTAGAATTTCATTCCTAAGGCTGAATAATATTTTGTATATGTATAGTTTACTTCTGTATTCATGTTAATGAATATTTGTTTGTTCCCACCTTTTGGCTATTGTGAACATTGGTGTATATGTATCTGGTTGAATCCCTACTTAGTTTCTTTTCTTTCTTTTTTTTTTTTGGTACCGAGGATTAAACTCAGGGGTATTCAACTACTGAGCCACATCCCCAGCTCTATTTTGTGCTTTAGGTAGAGACAGGGGCTCACTGAGTTGCTTAGCACCTCGCTAGTTGGCTGAGGCTGGCTTTGAACTCGAGATTCTCCTGTCAGCCTCCAAAAGTGCTGGGATTACAGGCATGTGCCACTGTGCCTGGCTCCTACTTAGTTTATTTTGAGTATATATTGAAAGGTGACATTATTATTTTATGGTACTGGAGATTGAACTCAGATCCTCAAGAATGAATTTATTTATTTATTTATTTTTGCCATACCAAAGATAGATAAAACCCAGAGACACATGTATGGTAGACAAGTGCTCTGACATTGAACTACATTTCTAGTCCTGGAAGTTGAATTTGTGGGGTTATATGGTAATTCTACTCTTAACTTTTTAATTTTATTTTAAAATTTTAAACTTCTTTTTTTCTTAAAGTGTGTGTGTATGTGTGCGTGCACACAAGTGTGTTAGTGGGATTGAACTCAGAAGTATTCTACCACTGAGGTACATCTGTAGCCCTTTTAAAATTTTTTATTTTGAGACAGGGTTCCTTTGAGTTGCTCAGGCTTGTCTTAAATCTGATCCTCCTGCCTCAGTCTCCTGAGTTGGTGGGATTACAGGGTGGTACCACCAAGCCTGGAAAGTTTTTGTTTCTGTCATTTAAGAATTTTATCTTAACCAGGCATGGTGGCGCTCCTCTGTAATCCCAGCACTTTGGGAGGCTGAGACAGGAAAATCACAAGTTCAAAGCCAACCTCAGAAATGGCAAGGCACTGAACAACTCAATGAGACCCTGTCTCTACATAAAACACAAAATAGGGATGGGAATGTGGCTCAGTGGTCAAGTACCCCTGAGTTCAATCCCTGGTACCAAAAAAAAATTTTTTTTTTAATCTTGCTGGGCATGGTGGCGCACGCCTGTAATCCCAGTAGCTTTACCTGTAATTCCAGTGGCTTTGGAGGCTGTGATAGGAGGATAGCAAGTTCAAAGCCAGCCTCAGAGCTGAGCGTGGTGGTGCACGCCTGTAATCCCAGCACTTTGGGAGGCTGAGACAGGAGAATTGTGAGTTCAAAGCCAGCTTCAGCAATGGCGAGGTGCTAAGCAACTCAATGAGACCCTGACTCTACATAAAACATAAAATAGGGCTGGGATGTGGCTCGGTGGTTGAGTGCCCCTGAATTCAATCCCTCGTCCAAAAAAAAAAAAGCCAGCCTCGGTAACAGTGAGGTGCTAAGCAACTCAGTGAAACCAACCATGAGGTCAATCCCCAGTACCCAAAAAAAAAAAAAGAATTTTATCTTAACCAGGACAGGTGGTACATGCCTATAATCTCAGTGACTTGGGAGGCTGAGGTAGGAGGATGGCAAGTTGGAGGCCAGTCTCAGCAACTAAGCAAGACCCGAAGCAACTTAGTGAGACCCTGTCTCAAAATAAAAAAGAACTAGGGATGTGGCTTAGTGGTAAAGTGCTCTGGGTTCAATCCCCAGTACCAAAAACAATAACAATAGAAAGTAAGACCTTTATTTTTTTTTATTTTTATTTTTTAAAAGTTTTTTTTTTAAATTTTTTTTAGTTGTAGATAGACACAATATCTTTATTTATTTTTATGTGGTGCTGAGGATTGAACCCAGTGCCTCACGCATGCAAGGCAAGCACTCTACCACTGAGCTACAATCCCAGCCCAAGAGCTTTATTTTTAAGTATGACTTGCAGAGATCTAATTTTTTTTCCTGTATTGGTTGCTTTTTCTCCTAGTTTCATATATTAAATAGTCCCTGTCCCCAGGTTTGTTTGTTTTTGTTATTTTTTGTTTTGTTTTTTTGGTACAGGGATTGAACCCAGGGGCACTTAACTATTGAGCCACATCCCCAGCCCTTTTTTGTGTTTTATTTAGATACAGGGTCTTGCTGAGTTGCTTAGGGCCTTGCTAAATTGCTAAGGCTGGCTTTGAACTCGCAATCCTCTTGCCTTAGCTTCTGGAGCCGCTGGGATCACAGGCATGTGCTACTGTGCCTGGGCAGTTTTTTTATTTATTTTTGTAATGATGCTTGGAATTGAACTCAGAGCCTCTTATATGCTATAAGCATGTATTCTACCACTGAGTACATTTTCCAACCCTTTTCCTCAATTTACTTTGACAAAATCACAGTATCCTAGTGATTTAATATACTTTCATAATTTAGTTAACTGTCTAACCATATTTCTCCTTTATTCACCATGTAAATAATACCATTATGGTCAGTTTAGTTTTTCCTTTTAAATCATTTTTAAATTTTTTTTAATTTTTAAATTTTTTAGTTTTTATAGCATTGGAGGTTGAACTCAGGGCCTTTTTTTTTTTTTAAATCATAGAGCTATATCACTAGTCTTTTATTTTAATTTTTTGAGATAGGGTCTCCTTAAGTTGGCCAGACTGATTTTGAACTTGTGATCCTCCTGTCTCAGTCTCCCAAGTTTAATGGGACTAGAGGCATGTGCCACCACTTCCAGCTGGGAATTAAAAATAAAATTATAATTTTACTTATTTATGTATGCATGTGTGTATATGGCACTGGGGATTGAACCCAGGGGCACTTTCCCTGTGAACTACATTCCTAGCACCCCCCTCCTCTTTTTTTTTTGGTAGCAGGGATTGAAACCAAGGTCACTGAACCACTGAGCCATATCAGCAACATGCACAATTTTAAGGATTTATAATGCCAGATGCCTTTCTAAAGATGTTATCCATCATAATTCTACCAGTAGTATATGAGGGTGCCATAAAGTCATTTAAATGCACAGGCCTGGGTTGGTAGCAGTTTGCTGTGAGGAAGACAATGCCTTCTATTTTCTATGTATCATTTTGTGGAAATACAGGTATTTTTCCAGACTGTTTTTAAATCTGGCAGGTAAAGGGGCTATGAGTATAAATCATTGCATCTTTGAAAAAAAAAATATGAAAGGTAGTTTTTCAGATTTAGTTGCATTTTGTTGTGGATGCTGCCTATTCTCCATAGTATTTGAATTCTGTAAATTAGTGCAATGAACAATAACTGAAAAAAACCAGAATAATATGTCAAATTGAGATTTGCTTTTTTTTTTTTTTTTTTTTTCTTCTGGTACTGGCAATTGAACCCAAGAAACTTTACCATTGATTTACATCTCCAGTTCTTTTTATTTTAAGTTTGAGACAGAATCTTGCTACGTTGCACAGACTGGCCTGGAGCTTGTGATCCTCTTGTTGTAGCCTCTCTAGTATTTTTGCAATTACAAGTGTGTGCCACTGTGCCTGACAGAATTTTTCCTGTGTGCGCGTGTATGTTGGCCTGGGAATTGAACCCAGCCAACTCTACCTCTTAACTGCATCCCCCAGCCTTTTTTATTTTTATTTTGAGACAAGGCCTTAGGTTTTTCAAGCTGGCCTAGAACTTTTGCTGTTCCTGCCTCAATCTCCCAGGTAAGAGATTTTTGGTGTTGCCACTGTGCCTGGCTAAGGATTAGTCTTTTGAAAGTGTTAGAATACAGACAAAAAAAAAAGATACAATATTTTTAATTATAATTTCCTCTTTTTATGATTCTTTGGGAATAATTTCTTCACAGAATGCTAATATTACATTAATCCTGCATCTGAGAAGGGCTGGAATATTGAAAAATTAAATGAAACCAAGCATTGTGGGTTAGGAACGAGTGATTTGTCATCCTTACGTTTGGTGTAGACCAGTTCCTTTTTTTAAATGTCATTTGCCTGTGTGCACACTAGGTCATATGTGTTTATTTTATCTATTTTGTGGTGCTGGGGGTCAAACCCAAGGTGTTCTGCATGCTAAGCATATTCTGTACCACTGAGCTACATCCTCAGCCTATGTTATGTTTATAGATTGAATAAATAAATTTAGAGATGAAAAAATAGGTTAAAAATGATGATACATACCCAGATATTAGTTAAAATGCAGATTATGAAAAGAGATATTTCTTTTATGTTTTTTTTCCCTAAAATTAAAATTTTCTTATAGTTTTAATAAGTAGAACTTTTCTGGGATACAATATATGTATTGATGTGCTATGTGGAATGTGTAGGATAACACCTGATAAGGAAACTCAGAATACTCTTTGATTCATAAAGCTATGGTAAACACAAAGTTAACATTTTTAATTTAAAAGGTAAATCATCTTCTGATTCCTTTGTTTGTTTGTTTTTTGCTGAACTGGGGATTGATCCAGAGCTACTCTACTACTGAGCTACATCCCCAATCCTTTTTAGTTAGTATTTTATCTATCTATCTATCTATCTATCTATCTATCTATCTATCTATCTATCTATATACATACATACTAGGAATTAAACCCAGGAGTGCTTTGCCACTGAGCTATATTTCTAGTCCTTTTTATTTTTCATTTGAGACAGGGTCTTGCTAAATTGCTACTGGCCTTCAGCTTGCAATCCTGCCTCTGCCTCCTGAGTAGTTGGGATTACAGGCATGTGCTACCATGTCTGGTTTAATTTTTATTTTGAGACAGGGTCTGCTAAATTGTTTGGACTGGTCTTGAATTTAGGATCCTCCTGCCTCAGCCTGTACAGTTGCTGGGATTATAGGCATGCACCATCTCACCTAATTTGTTTTAACTACTTTTCCTCTAGCTATGAGAGGAAACTAGAATTAGTCTGTACACTCCCCCTGCTGGGTAAGAATGGGGAGAAGTACAGAAAATCTAAATTTGGGGCTTGAACAATTGCGGGTCCCATCATCAGGCTTAAATCCTCATACATTTTTCTCTACAGGGAGCATTTCCAGCTCGGTTGAAGAAGGTGCTGATTGTGGGAGCACCAATATGGTTCCGAGTGCCCTATTCCATCATCAGCCTCCTTCTGAAGGACAAAGTCAGGGAGAGGGTAAGACAAGTTAGCTTTTTCTTATTCAGAGGTGCATAAATGAATTCCCATTTCTAAGTGTTAGAATTCTGTCAATTAATTTGCTATTGTCAAAAAATTCTCCTGGCTTGTCTTCTGAGGTCCTCTCTACTTCTATTAGTGTATTCACTCCTATCCTCTATTTCATTCATTCATCAGCTTGGAACAGACTGCCTTCCTCACTGTTCTATAATCTCCTTGAATTAGGGACTGGCTCTTGCATAAGAAAAAAAAAAAAGGAGTACTGAAGGAATGTGTCCTGGAGGTAATTTAAAGATGGCTACTATTTTCAAAATTTAGCATAGTGCTACACAGGTTTTCAATATTTAACAGCATTTTAGGGCAGTGGTGTAGTTCAATGGCAGAGTGTGTGCATAGCATGCATGAGGCCCTGGGTTAAATCCTTACTATCCAAATAAAAACAAAGACAAAAACCCAAGAATTGAAAATTCAGCTTTTAATTTAATTACATTAGTTGAACTGGTATTAGACTTTGTTCACCTGGAAGTACCATTCAGCAGGATGGAGAAGGAGAGTCCCTCACTGTATCTCTTCCTACTTTTATTCCTGGTACTTTCTCTTAAAAAAAATTCTTCCAGTTTCAAAAGGGTGGTTGCAAATTAATTCAATTATAATTTCAGGAGTGCTTCAGGACTAAAAGATTTATATATATATATGCAACCCTTGAAAGAAAGGGCATATGAAACACTGGCATAATAGGATAAAAATAATAAAGTTGTTTTGTTTTTTTTTTGGATACTGAGGATTGAACCCAAGGGTGCACTCTGCCACTGAGCTACATTCCCAACCCTTTTTATTTATTTTGAGACAAAGTCTCACTAAGTTGCCTGTGCTGGCCTCCAATTTACTGTCTTCCTGTGTTAGTCTCCCAAGTCATTCATATTATAGGCATGCACTACCAAGCCTGGCTCTTTCTTTAGAAATATTATCAGAGATTTTTGTGGCAAGGAATTATTGAGTTAAATGATAATGCAGATCTTTATAGCTGAGGTGACTTAGGTCAGAAAGGGGAAAGTGACAATGTTCAGTACTCCAGAAGTTATGTAGAGACCTAATGAGTCAGAGCAAGAGAGATCTTTCCTAAAAGAACTTTGTGAGAATACTCCTTAGTTATGTCCCTGCATATGAGTTATACATGCATGTATAAACTCAGAAAATATTTGAGTTTCCTGTATAGTCCAGACATATGACCCTGGGAATTAAACAATGAGTGAGATAGACATTCCTTAGCTTTAAGGAGCTCACAGTCATCATAGAGGCCACAAAGGGACACTTCAGAGAAGACTTGGACTTTGAAGGAGTATAGAGGAAAATATTGCCTCAGGTGGTCAAGAAGGGCTTCACAGAGCAGGTGAACAATGAGCTGGTCCTTGAAGAGGCAGAGGAGGAAAGGAGGGCATTCCAAGAAGAGGCAACAGCAAGAGAGAGAAGCTTTTAGGAAGAGCAGAATTCCTGCTCCAAAGAAATTCTGAGGAGAACCAGCTAGGCTATCTTGGTCCAGCAGGCCATGCCAAGCAGAGAGCAGACTTAAGTACTTATTATAATGACTTATCTAGCATTTTTCCAGGTCTACCCTGTCTGTGGGTGGTTGATTTTGCCTTGCTTTCATAGAAATCTGTATTTGAGAATATCCATACCAAGCTGTGAGTAAAACACAAGGTAACAGGCTTAGAATTGGCAGCCTCAGTATGAGATTGACAAAAATAACCACTACCTATGCATTGTTAGTGGTCAAAAAGAAGAATACCAGCAGGAGATGGTACTGGGAAGCCTTGTTAATGGTATGTATAAAACCTTTGTTCACTATACCTTCCTTTCAGAAGGTATATAGCAAGGCCTCTAATTCCAGAAGTATATTGACACAGTTCTCAAAATTCAAACTTTTAGCTGAGAAATTCATTGGACTTAATCCCAGGCAGATGAAATATAGTCTACTTCTTTTATAAAAACACACCTGGTTTTTCAAGCAAATGTCAACTCATTTCCCAAGTTCAAAGAGGCACATTTGTTCTTTATCTTCATTATCTGTGCCCGTTTTCCTGCCCCAGTACTCACACGGTTCTTTCTGGCCTTCTAGATTCAGATTTTAAAGACTTCTGAGGTTACCCAGCATCTGCCCAGGGAGTGCCTTCCAGAAAACCTGGGTGGGTACGTCAAAATTGATCTCGCCACTTGGAATTTCCAGTTCTTACCCCAAGTGAACGGCCACCCAGATCCCTTCGATGAGATCATCCTGTTCTCCCTCCCTCCTGCCTTAGACTGGGACTCAGTACATGTTCCAGGTCCCCACGCCATGACTATCCAAGAGTTGGTAGACTATGTTAACACCAGGCAGAAGCGGGGAATATATGAGGAGTATGAAGACATCCGTCGTGAGAACCCTGTTGGCACTTTCCACTGTTCCATGTAAGTAGGAAAGTTTTGAGACAGTAATTGGTTATTAAGATTCCTCTGGGGGCTGGGGTTGTAGCGCAGTGGTAGCGTGCTTGCCTAGCATGCGTGAGGCACTGGGTTCGATCCTCAGCACCACATAAAAATAAAATAAAGATATTCTGTCCACCTATAACTAAAAAATAAATATATTTAAAAAAAAAAAAAAAAAGATTCCTCTGGTGGTACTGATAGCAGTTCTTCCTTATATTAAGGAGCATCATTCTCACATGATAGTTCTCTCATCCAGAAAGAAGTTATCTCCTGTTTTGGTGCTTGTTGCCAATGTCCTATGCTTTTGTCTCTCCCAAGTAGCTATGCTTTGAAATTTCAGAAGGTTTTTGATACCAACAGGGGATCCCTGTAATAATGGACATGCCTTTCGATATTTTCCAGAAATGCAAGTGTTTAAAAAAAAAAAAAAACAAAAAACCTCAAATGGGCTGCTTTCTATTTTCATCCTCAGTGTGAGCTCTGGTTTGTTCAGTTTTTCCCTAGAACGTTTATAGTGAATCTCTACATCTTGAAAGAATGGATGCTGGTATATTTAAAAGAATCCACAGGGCCTGGGGTTGTGGCTTAAAGACAGAGCACTTGCCTAGCATGTGTGAGGCACTGAGTTTGATTCTCAGCACTGCATATAAATAAATAAAATAAAAGTCCATTGACAACTAAAAAAATACTAAAAAAAAGAAAGGAAAAAAAAAATGAATCCACAATCAAAAAGAGAGAAGAGGGGCTGGGGTTATGGCGCAGTGGTAGCGTGCCCGCCTAGCACGCATGAGGCACTGGGTTCGATCCTCAGCACCACATAAAAATAAAAAATAAAGATATTCTGCCCACCTACAACTAAAAAATAAACATTAAAAAAAAAAAAGAGAGAAGAGTTTGCCTCGTATGAATTTATCTTCTTGAAACTTTGCTTTTCCCTAAATCCTACCACAAAACCAACTGGCTATTTGTAACTCTGGTTCATAACTTGATAATGTTGTTGACAATAGAGTATTGATCATCTCTATTACCATATTGCTTTCATTTCTCTTACTGTGTTGTTTTTTCTTTTTTTGGTACTGGGGAGTGAACCCAGGCAGGGCTTGTGCATGCTATACAAACCTTCTATCACTGACCTACATTCCCCAAGCCTTATTTATTCACTGAACCCAGGGATGCTCTACCACTGAGCTACACCCCCAGCCATTTTTAACTTTTTTTTTTGTACTGGAGATTGAACTCAGGGGCACTCAACCACTGAGCCACATCCCCCGCCCTATTTTGTGTTTTATGTAGAGACAGAGTCTCACTGAGTTGCTTAGTGCCTCGCCGTTCATTTTTAACTTTTGAGGCAAGGTCTTGCTAAGTTGTCAGCACTAGCCTCAAATTTGCAATCCTGCCTCACCTTCCCAAGTAGCTGGAATTGTAGGTATGTACCATGATACCCAGTTATTTTTTATTTGGGGACAAGTCTCAGTAAGTTGCCCAGGCTGACCTTGAACTTGTTATTCTTCTGTCCTAGCCTCTCAAGTCACTGGGATTATAGGTGTGTGCTACCTCACCAGACTCTTGACATGTTTTAATTGGCCAGAAAAGAAATCTCTCTTTTTACTAGTGAAATGTCTTTTGAAAATTAAGGAATCTAGAGGGGAGGGAAAAGGGGAGACCATTAACTGAAATTGAATTCCATGCATGTATGAGTTTGTTGGGATGATCCCAACTCCTATATATAACTATAAAGCTCTAATAAAAATAATTTTTTTAAAAAATTAAGGAATCTGTGGGTTTCAGTGGGTTCCAGGCTCAAGTTCCACTTGCTGAAAGTCCTCTCTGAATAACATTTATTTCCTTTCTGTGTACCTTAATTTTCCTGTGTGTGATATGAGACTGTATGAGTTTTGATGTTCACCTACCTTAAAGTTTTAGGAATCCATGATTTTGTGAGTACCTCTACCCACTCAGAATTCTGCCCAGATTAGTCAGGGTATTGTAAAGAAGAAGATGTAAAGGAATAAGGGGAAATAATAAAGAAATTGTGATGAGAGCAATAAAAGAGAAGTGGCAATTGAGCCAATAAGCAGAACGAATGCAAAGGAGGGGCTAGCGGTATAGCTTAGTAGTAAAGTGCTTGCCTAGTAGGCATAAGGCCCTGGGTTCGATCTCCAGCACTCCCCTACCCACCTCCCCCACAAAAAAAAAAAAAAAAAAAAAAAAAAGGAAAGTGAAAGATACAAAAAAGAATGCAAGGAAAGTAAAAGTAGAAAAAGGTAAGCAGAGTATATATCAAGAGGGGAGAGTATTCTTTTTTTCTCTCTACCAGCGGAAAACCGCTGTTTACATCTCTGTTTACATTCAGTCTCTTTCCCAAACAGAGCACACTCCTCCCTCCACATAGTCTTCAATAGTCTTTAATGAAGGTGGTACCTTAGGAGGGAGGAGTGCTTGGCTGAACTAAGAGCATGCACACTTGTGTTGAGGCTTCCTTACCTTGTTCTAGGTGTTTCTGCAATTATTCACTGCTGACAGGTAATTGCATTAAAAAAGCAGGTTTGGGGGGCTGGGATTATAGCTCAGTGGTAGAGCGCTTGCCTTGCATGCGTGAGGCACTGAGTTCGATCCTCAGCACCACATAAAAATAAATTAAAGATACTGTGTCCGTCTACAACTAAAAAAATATTTAAAAAGAAAAAAGCAGGTTTGGGTTGTCTATTTGGCCACCTGCCAATCAGAGAACATGTTGCAGTATGGTAAGAGGACTTTACACTCTTGCCTCTGTATTGGGTGATGGAGCTCTATTTTAGTTCTAGAACCCAGAATTTTCAGCAGCTCCAAGTCTCTGTCTTATACCAAGTCCTTATAGAACTACTACCCCCAAAAGGCTGTCTCTCTCTTGGAATTCTGGATTATGAAGTAAATAAATATAAGAATATTCACAGCCGGGCGCGGTGGCTCACGCTTGTAATCCCAGCACTTAGGGAGGCTGAGACAGGAGAATCGCGAGTTCAAAGCCAGCCTCAGCAACGGCGAGGCGCTAAGCAACTCAGCGAGACCCTGTCTCTACATAAAACACAAAATAGGGCTGGGGATGTGGCTCAGTGGTTGAGTGCCCCTGAGTTCAATCCCCAGTACCAAA
>PVHX01007621.1:0-89719 GCA_004024805.1 Geosciurus inauris
TTTGTGGTACTGGGGATTGAACTCAGGACTCGACCACTGAGCCACATCCCCAGCCCTATTTTGTGTTTTATGTAGAGACAGGGTCTCACTGAGTTGCTTAGCGCCTCGCCATTGCTGAGGCTGGCTTTGAACTTGCGATTCTCCTGTCTCAGCCTCCCTAAGTGCTGGGATTACAGGCTTGAGCCACCACGCCCGGCTTGTGGTATATATTTTGTATATGGCAATGGGAGTCTCCTCTCTTCTTCTGATCATCATGTGAGCTGCTTCTTTCCACCACACTCTTCACCAATATTGTTCTGCCTCACCTCAAGCCCTGAGGAATGGAGCCAGCTGTCTATAGAGTGAGACCTCTGAAACAGTGAGCCCCCAAAAAATCTTTTCCTCCTTAAAATTGTTGTCAGGTCTTTTAGTCACAGCAGTGAATTGAGCTGACTAAAACAATATTTATAAAGACAGATTATTACACCAAGAGAACCTTGTTATTTTAGCACAGGGAACAAAATTCTAGGATTATATCAGTGTACTTTTGATATTAATGCTCAATTTTTAGAGTAACTTATAAATAATTCTGTTCTAATTGTAGCCAACTTGATCATATATAAAACTTCTTTCATAGAATTTATCTTCCACAAACCTACATCTTTCTTATCCATTCGGTTTTATCTGATATTTTTCCTCTTTTAAATTTTGGTTCAATCATTCTACTTTTAACAAAAATACATCTTTCATATCTCATAGCTTCACTTACCAAAGACATATATTACATTCCCTATATACCAAGTTGTTTCTTGTTTTCTGTATTATTTCGACTTTTAATTATCACATATGAATTCAATTTTTTTAAGTGGTGCTAGGGATTGAACTCAGGGCCTCACACCTGTTGGGCAGGAGTGTTGCTACATAGCTATACACCGCCCCCCACCCTTTTTATTTTATTTTGAGACAAAGTCTCTAAATTGCCCTAGGCTGACTTGAATTTGTGATCTTCCTACCACATCTCCTGAGTTGCTGGGGTTACAGTCCTGTAACACCACACCCAGCATGAATTTTAAAAAAATTAACTTTTAGTAAACTTAACTTTTAGTGAAACCTAGGTAGTAAAATTTTGACAGTTATAGATCAATATTTTGTGAATATACACTTCATAATTTCCAGAAACGTGTTTCCTCATAGAACAATTTTTCATGTTCATTAGCAGACTCAAATACATCTAGCTTCTCTATACCATATAAAAACAAGATACTGGGGTAGAGCAATTGCCTAGCATGCTTAAGGCCCTGGGTTGGATCTTAGGGCTAAAAATAAAAAAACAAGACACCAAGTTGGGCACAGTGGCACATACCTATAATTTCACTTACTTGGGAGGCTAAGGCAGGGGAATACAAGTTTGAAATGAGCCTGGGCAACTTAGAGAGATCTTCTCTTAAATTAAAAAATAGAAAGGGTTGGGGATGCTCAGTGATAGAGCACCCCTCCATATAATCCCCAGTGCTAAAAAAAAAAACATATAGTATGTAATAACTCATATTTTATATATCCCAGAAGCAAAGAAAGTTAAAAGTTAATCATGGTTTTTCCATTTCCTTCTTTTAATTAAACAAATGAAATACATCAAGCAATTCAGCAATTCCTTTTTACTGTGCTCCACTCTTAGGTTGGATTTGTAATTTTATTACTCTAAAACATCTAGCAGAGACAACAGGTCAGTCTAAACAGGAAATCCAGACCAAATGTCTATTTTATTTAATGTTGACAATTATTAAGACAACATCATTAATTTTACCAACAATTTAAAAAACTACTGACATGTGCTGCATAACAATATTTCAGTCAATGGCATATTGCATATATAACCATGGTCTCATAAGATTATGATGGAGCTGAAAATTTTCTATCACCTAGTGACATCACGACTATTCTACCATTGCAACACAATGATTTACGCACATCTGTGTTGATGCTTATGTTAACAAGCCTACTGCACTGCCTGTCATGTAAATGTACTGACCATATAATTATGTACATACATAATACTTGGAAATGATGACAAAGAACTGTTACTGATTTATGCAATTACTATATAGCAAATTCTTTATCATTATTTTTTAGTTTACTCCTACTTATTAAAAAATAGTTTACGGTAAAATAGCATGCATGCATATTATCCTGGCAGGAATGTCATATAGCTCATCTTTTTCAAGGTTTGTTTGTTCATTTGTTTGTTTGAAGTACTGGGGATTGAATCAGGGCTTCATGCACACTAGGCCAATATTCTAAAATTAAGTGACATCTCCAGTGACTACCAAGTCTGTCTTTCTGTCTCTTTATCTCTCTCTCTTTTTTCCCCTGCATGGCTGGGGATGGAACCCACGGCCTTGCACATGCCAGATAAGCACTTTACTACTGAGCTACATCCCCAACCCACGAGTCTTTTGCAGCAAGTGGTCGTGTCAAGTGATTAAGCATTACCATCTAGGTTTGTGTAAGTATACTATATTTGAACAAATGCTTCACAATACATTTATCAAAAGGTATCCACATCATTAGACCATAAGTGACTAATAGTTTATTTTTCAAAGATTTACCCAAGTCACATGAATAGGTAGTTTGTCAATTTCTATTTTTCTGAGATAATGACATTATTGGTTTTTTTTAACAAAAAATTAAAAAATTAAACAGAAGCAACTAAATGAGCTTCTGTGTGTGTGTGTGTGTGTGTGTGTGTGTGTGTGTGTGTGTGTGTAGGACTGGAGCCTTCTGCCATGAGCTACATCCCTAACCCCTTTTTGAAACAAGTTCTCTTGAAATTGCCTAGGCTGGCTTTGAACTCGTCATCCTTCTGCCTCAACCTCCCAAGTTGCTGGTATTACAGGCATGCACCACCATCCGTGATAAGCTTTTTATAAATATTGATGACATCATATAAGGTTGAAATATATTAATATATATAAAATACATACAATACATATATAGATGTACAAAAACATACAGACATAAGCAAATCTTACAGTGTTAAGATTTTTTATTTTCCAATTTTTATTTTCCAATAGTTTCTCTCCCCAGACTATTTTCAGACTATCAGTCTTTCAATTGTCTGTTCATTTCCCTGAGCAATTGTTAGCTAGACAACTGTAAATTTAATTCTCTAAAGGGATGACTCCAAGGTGGAAAATCTATGTCTCAAAGGCACAGAGAAGGAATGCAAGTTTTCTCGAAGGAATAATCTAGTACATGTTGCCTATCATTAGAGGTCAATTTTACAGGGGCTGTGCACTAAAATTTTAGATTTTAATGTCTCCAAATCTCATGTTGATGGACAAAATATCTTTTTCTGCTCAAACAGGATTTGGTGAACATTCCTCTAATTTGGTTTTGAGTTTTTTTCTGGAGAGTGAATATGAACTCCAGTCCTGCCTTGAAGTTAATCCAAGGGAGCTGGTAGTATGTTTACAGTGTGCCTTTCATGGGATACTTCTTTATCCTGGTGGCCAACATAATGACTAAATGTCCAACCCACAACCAGTGTTTCTCTCCCAGGAAACTTGTTTATACTGGCCAATGCCGTTGTGGCTCTATGTCTAACTCTTTTTTTTTCTCTTTAAAATATTTTTTAGTTATACATGGACACAACACCTTTATTTTGTTTACATATTTTTATGTGGTGCTGAGGACTGAACCCAGTTCCTCACATGTGCAAGGCAAGCACTCTGCCACTGAGCTACAACCCCAGCCCCTCTGTGTCTCATGTCCAATTAATTCCTATCAGGATAGTCATTTTCTGGGAGAGCCTTGACTGGATGAGAGTTTGGTTTAGGTGTCAGTCAGGCAAGATACAGAGGAAATTTCAAAAATGGATGCTGAGGCAACAGAAAATCATAGGAATTCACACAAGATTTTATAAGGAAATGTAAAGATGAGCTTTGGAAAAAACTTAGACCCTGTCCAAAATAACCAGCTGAATGCCAGAAAGACATGTTTTAAAGACCAATTTAATTAGATAGGTGGCTTTTCAACTTGGCTGCTATTTCTTAACTGGATTACTTAGTTCATGAAAGAACTCATAAACAAATATAGCAGACAAAGCATTTTATATGCCTGGAAAGCTCTGAAAATCCTGCTTGACCTGAGGGTCCAACTTCTATAAACATTTTATGTAGTTTTCTTTTCACCTTTGGGATGTGATAGTAATTAAGTGAAAAGATTAGCAGAATCAGTTTTGAAAAGTCATTCTGGGGCTGGGGTTGTGGCTCAGTGGTATAGCACTTGCCTCGTATGCATAAGGCACTGAGTTTGATCCTCAGCACCACATTGTGTTCACCTACAATTTTAAAAAAAATTTTTAAAAATCAATTAGTGGGCGGGCTGGGATTGTGGCTCAGCGGTTGAGCGCTTGCCTCGCATGCGTGGGGCCCTGGGTTCGATCCTCAGCACCACATACAAAGCAATAAAATAAAGACATTGTGTCCATCAACAACTAAAAAAAATATATATATTTTTAAAAAAAATCCATTAATGGGGGCTGAGGCTGTAGTTCAGTGGTAGAGCGCTTGCCTAGCATGCATGAGGCACTGGGTTCGATCCTCAGCACCACATATAAATAATAAATGAATAAAATAAAGATCCATCAACAACTACAAAATTTTTTTTTAAAAATCAATTAGTGAGGGGCTGTGGCTGTGGCTCAGTGGTAGTGTGCTCACCTAGCACGCGTGAGGCACTGGGTTCGATCCTCAGCACCACATAAAAATAAAATGAAGATATTCTGTTCACCTACAACTAAAAAATAAATATTTAAAAAAAAATCAATTAGTGGGCTGGGGTTGTGGCTCAGTGGCAGAGCACTTGCCTCGCACATGTGAGGCACTGGGTTCGAACCTCAGCACTACATTAAAAAAAATAAACAAAATAAAGATATTGTGTCCATCTATATTAAAAAAATCAATTAGTCAGCTGGGCGTGATGGTGCACGCCTGCCTGTCTGTAATCCCAGCAGCTTGGGAGCCTGAGACAGGAGGATTATGAGTTCAAATCCAGCCTCAGGAATAGCAAGGTGATAAGCAACTCAGTGAGACCCTGTCTCTAGATAAAATACAAAATAAGGATAGGGATGTGGCTCAGTGGTTGAGTGCCCCTGAGTTCAATCCCCAGTACCCCGTTCCCCCCAAAAAAGTGAGGCACTAAGCAACTCAGTGAGACTCTCTAAATAAAATACAAAATAGGGCTGGGGATGTGGCTCAGTGGTTGACTGCCTCTGGGTTCAGTCCCTGGAACAACAACAACAAAAACTCAATCAGTCACATTTCATTTGCTTTTGTAAAGTTTTTAAAAGAAATAACAATATAATTTTGTTGAGATCTTTTTAGAAGCTTCTGCATATCAGTAGCCTCCCTGAGTGGGTCTAATTGTGGAGCCCTCATTTAAAATGCATTTTTTAAAGCATGGTATTACTCATTTGGAAATTTCCACATAAAGGCCATATGCAGTTCTTTAGATATTAAGGATCCCATTTTTACATCAAATCTTGGATCTACCAGAGCCAAGATAAAAGCCTGGGAGGGAAATGCCACCACGTTGTGTTGTATAATGCATTCATAATATATCTCATTGTGTAAACATTTTCTTGAGGCCAGCAGGCCTGCCCCATTCTGTGTCCAGCTTATCCTCTAACAGTAGCCTTATTTTTTTGGTGGCAAGTCCCTCTAATAACTCTAAAATGTCTGATCTGTGCCCACTAGTCAAGTTGTGCCTTTGGCTCTGAGATTCCCTTGATCAACATGTCTAATGATTTCTCCCTGTATAAACATGGAAACAGAGAAGAGAACACACACACACACACAGGAATTTCTGAAAGCTTCAATTCATACCCTTTGCCATTTACTACCAGTTTCTGTCTGACTCTATTAATAGATACCTGATTCTTCTTATAGGACCTAGTCCTGTTTCTATCATGATTTCCACTCCTGCCAGTGATTCACCAGCCACTATAAACCCCCAAAGGCCACATGTTTTCTCATAGCATAAACCCTTGGTTCCTATTACAAGGAACAGCATAAACTCCTTGGTACCCACTACAAGGGCTATGTACTTTTTTTATTTTTTTTTGGTACTGGAGATTGAACTCAGGGGCACTTGACCACTGAGCCACATCCCCAGCCCTATTTTGTGTTTTGTGTAGAGACAGGGTCTCACTGAGTTGCTTAGCGCCTAAGCCATTGCTGAGGCTGGCTTTGAACTTGCGATTCTCCTGTCTCAGCCTCCCTCAGTGCTGGGATTACAGGCTTGAGCCACCGCGCCCGGCTAGGGCTATGTACTTTTTCATAGCACAAACTCACCCTGAATTTGAAAGCCAAAAAGATTGAGGACTCAAAGAAAAAAAAAAAAAAAAGAGCAGAAACTGACCAAGAGAAGCTTACTTACAATCATTGGGCTTCAGGAGGAAGGCAAAGGACCTCAAAAGGGGTCAGTGCTACCTCTAGGAGTCACCAGCAACATCATTCATGATCACCAGAACTATCAAAAGACAAAATTATAACAACAAAATTTTGTTGTAGATCTAACTTGCTTTTGTGATTCATGAATTGGGGCGTGTCTTATTTTACAAAATAAAATGAATTGGGTTCAATGGCTGCAGGCTTGTAATCACAGTTACTGGGAAGGCTAAGGCAGGATTGCAAGTTTGAGGCCATCCTGGGCTTAGCCTAGAAAAGAAAGCAAGAAAGAAGAAAGAAAGAAAGAGAGAAAGGGAAGGAGGGAGGGAGGGAGGGAAAGAAAGAAAGGAAGGAAAGGAAAGAAAGAAAGAAAGAAAGAAAGAAAGAAAGAAAGAAAGAAAGAAAGAAAGAAAGAAAGCAAAACAACAATAATATGATAGCTCTCCCACTGGGCAACAATAGAGACAGTTTGGTAAAATGGGACCAAGGACATAGGACAATAAAAGAAAAAACTAAGTGGTTAATATCCAGTTAATTCAGGTTACTTTTTTTTAAAAAATGAGAATTAAAGCAGAGATGACTTCCTATCATGCTGACTCAGGTGAACTGAAGTCTTGTGTTTATAGGAAAAACTGGTCTGTTTGGAGATCTGTTTGCTTCTTAAAGTTTCAATTTGATTATGTGACCTTTAGCATGAGTGACTCCATTTTTATTTGGTCTATTGTGTGTGGTGCAGGAGCACAGTCCAAACCCATAACCTATAATAAATTATATTTAACATCTTCTACCCTCATCCTCAATTACTCCTTAAAACTATATACTACAATAGTCCGATACAGTGGCCACTAGCTACATATTACTGTTTAAATTTAAAAATGAGCTGGGCATGGTAGCTCAGTGGTAGAGTACTCCTGAGTTCAATCTCCAATGCTGCAAAATAAAGGAAGAAAGAAAAAGAAAAAAATATTAAATAAAATTCTGTTGCCCTAGCTACTTGGGAGGCTAAACAGGAAGATGGCTTGAGCCCAGAGTTCACGTCCAGCCTGGGCAATATATTGAGACCCTACCTCTTAAGGAAAATTTTTTTTTTGCCCTGTGTAGTGCTGCATACCTGCAATCCCAGCAATTTGAGAGGCTGAGGCAGGAAGAATACAAGTTTGGAGTCAGCCTGAGCAATTTAGCAAGATCCTGTATCAAAACAATAAAAAATAAAAATAGCTGGGGATGTAGCTCAGTGAGAAAGCACCCCTGGGTTAAATCCCTAGTACTGAAAGGAAAAAAAAAAAAAGGAAGGAAGGAAGGAAGGAAAAATCCACCCCTCCTACCAGGTACCAGGGATTGAATCCAGGGTGCTTTACCAGTGAGCTACATCCCCAGCCTTTTTTTAGTTTCTGTTTTGAGAGAGGGTCTCAGTAAACTGCCCAGGCTGGTCTCAAATTTGTTATTCCCCTGCCTCAACTAGGAGAGTCCTTGGGATTATAAGGGTGTGCCACCTCACCAGACGTTATAAGTAATTGTATTGCTCTAACTTAGGCCTAAATTTAGAGTCATCTCTAATTTTTGCCCTCACTCCCATGCTGGGACTCAAACCCAGGGCTTTGCACATGCTAGGCAAGTGCTCTACCATTGAGTTACACCACAAAGTTCTTTTTTTCTTATGGTAAATTTCATTACTTCTGCTACTATTACTTGGTTCATGTTACCATCTCTCCTTGAGATTTTTGCAATTTTCTTATGACTGGTTAATTTACTTCTACATTTGTATCTTTACCATTATGTCCAACCTAAGCAGCTAAAATGATTTTTAAAATTAATTAATTACTATTATTATTTTTTGTGTGTGTGCGTGTGTGTGCGTGTGTGCACGTGCACACGCATGCATGTGGTACTGAGAATTGAACCCAGGATGGTGTACCACTGAGCTACCTCCCCCGCTCTTTTTTTTTTTTTTTTTGGTACCACAGATTGAACTCAGGGGTACTCGACCACTGAGCCATATCCCCAGCCCTACTTTTTTGTATTTTATGTACAGATAGGGTCTTACTGAGTTGCTTAGTGTCTTGCCATTGCTGAGGCTGGCTTTGAACTCTTGATTCTCCTGTCTCAGCCTCCCAAAGTGCTGGGATTACAGGCATGAGCCACCGCACCCAGCTTCTCCCTCACTCTTTTTATTTTTCATTTTGAGACAGGGTCTCATTAAGTTGCTCAGGCTAGTCTCAAACTTTCAGTCCTCCTGCCCGAAGCTTCCTGAGTAGCCAGGAAGATAGCACGTATGTACCATTGTGTCCTGCAATGCTATTTTATGTAAAAACAACCATGTAAAGCTTAGTATGTGACAATTACTTGTCTAGGAATTTTATAAATATTGACTTATTTATTCCTCACAATGATTATCTAAGCACTTGCTATTGTTATCCCTGTTTACAGATAAAGATAATGAGGAACAGAAAGATTAATTTATCCAAGATTACCTACGTCATAGCACATAAATCATATTATATCACTTCTTCACTTGTAACATTCCAATAGTTGCTCATCTTACAGTACAAACTAAAGTACCCCAGAGGCTTGATATGTCTATATAATAGTAGTCTGTCCTTATCCTAAGATTCCATTTCCATAGTTTCAGTTACCTGTGGCCAACATGATCTAAAACTGTTAAATAGAAAATTCCAGATATAAACAATTCATTAATTTCAAATTGTGCAACATTAAGTAGCATGATAAACTATCAGGGCTTCCCACTCCATGTTGCCTGAGACATAAATCATTTCTTTGTCCAGCATATCCATGCTGTATGTGCTCCCTGCCCTTTTAGTTACTTAGTGGACATCTTGGTCATCAGATCCACAGTAGTGGTATGGCAGTACTTGTGTCCAAGTAATACTTATTTTACTTAGTATTGGTCCCAAAGTGCAAGAGAGGTGATGGAAATGAAACACCAGGACATAAAACATGGAAGGACAGATCAACTCTGATGTTACATAGCAAAACTGCAGTATGCACAGAGGAAAAAATAGTACATATAGGGTTTGGTACTATCTATGGCTTCAAACCTCCACTGGGGGGCCCTTGCAGACTGTGGTGGACTACTAGATTTGTATCCCCCTCTTCCCTACTTTATTTTCATATGTATTTATTATTATTATTTTGGTTTATTTCTTCCCAAAATCCTGTCCCCGCACCCCAACATCTCAACTTTTTTTTTTTTTTTTTGGTACTGGGGATTGAACTCAAAGCCCCTCAACCACTGAGCCACATCCCTAGCCCTATTTTGTATTTTATTTAGAGACAGGGTCTCACTGAGTTGCTAAGTGCCTCACTGTTGCTGAGGCTGGCTTTGAACTTGTGATCCTCCTGACTCAGCCTCCAGATCCATTGGGATTATAGGTGCATGCCACCACACCTGGCTCCATCCCAGTTTTTAATGTGGTCTCCATTTAATGGGTGAATGTGACAGGCAGAACCACTAGGGCTCTGTCCACCTTCTACCATGCTTTTTTCCCTGGTGTCCAATGTCTCCCATTGGCAGGAAGACCTTCTTTTAAATAATTGTTACACAAATTTTGTCTTTTTGTATCTTTTTGTATGCTTGTATCTTTTCTCATTTATTGTATGTAGAAACAGATGTTTAAGAGAAGAAATAGCTGGGCAGAGTGGCACCTGCTTGTAGTCCCATATACTCAGGAGACTGAGATGAGAGGATCACTTGAGCCTATGAGTTCAATGCCAGCCTGTACAACATAGCTAAACCTCTGATTGATTGATTGATTGATTGATTGATAGGAAAGACAGGAATTCTGAAGTATTGTATAAATTCAATTTGTTTCTGTGTTGCAATTTTCAGGGTTTACCATCTTTTGAGGGTCTACAAAGTTATACAATTAGTAACAAAGTTGCATAAAGTTAAAATTTATGGGATATACAAAGCTCCCTTCAATAATGGAAAAGTTACTGCAGGTAAAAATAAAAAAGAAAATCATTGCTGTTTAATTATGTAAATATAACAGGAAAAAAAAAAAACAACCACTAGAAGCGAGGAGAAGAAGAGCCTAAAGAGTAGCTTTTGGTGGACTTGGGTTTTGTTGTTGTTTGGTGGACTTAGTTTGGATGAAGCCAATCTGAGAATCCTCTGCCTTCTACTCAGAATTCCAGGAAATAGCAATTGTGGAATGTTAGATTCTAAGACGATTGCTCCTCTGTGGAATACCTGAAAAATAATTCAGTAAATTGAAGTGTCTTTACTATTTTTAAGATCAAGATAAAAGATGTGGAAAAGGAAATACACCAGCCAGGCCTGGCTGCACATGCCTGTACCCAGCAACTCAAGAGGCTGAGGCAGGAGAATCCCAAGTTCAAAACAAGCCTCAGCAACTTAGTGGAGCACTACGCAATTCAATAAGACATTGTCTCAAAATAAAAAATAAAAAGGGCTGGGGATATAGCTCAGTGGTTAAGTACCCCTGGGTTCAAGGCAAACCCTAGTACTAACAAACAAACAAAAAACCAAAGAATATTCATCAATAATTTAAATAATCAAATATTTTAAATGATAGTAGTGGTCAGTTTCAAGAGCTAAATGTTATTGTTGTGTTCTTTTTTCAACTTCGCTTTCTGAAATTATTTATGCACTCTTGAGGTTTACTTGTTCAATATTTGTCTTAAATTGCTCAAACACTGCTTCCCTGAACTTTCCTTGACAGTTGTTTTCCTTTGGGTGAAAATTCAATTAATCTTTGGTACATTTAAAACATAAAACATAACAAACAAACAAGCGAGGTCTCCCATATCCACCAGAACCATCTCGCTAAATTGTAAAAAATTGTTAAAAAAATAAAAATTCTGGGTTCCATTCTCAGAGATTCTGATTAGTACCCAAAGTGACAGGAGGCTAGTAGTCCAAAGACCTCGAGAACTTATCTCAATGCTATTTTCATATTTTTCAGCTTTCAGTATATTAATTTTAGAAATCTCCGATGGAGGATACGAACTCGGGTGGCAGTCAGAAGACACAAGATTGAGCAACAGCCCACGTCGTTCCATGTTGTAAAACTTTCCCTGTTTGTAGATGTGTCCCTGGGGAGGAAATCGGTTCATTGCACCGGGTAATTAACCGTTTTTCAACCAGTTCTGTCCACGTCCCTCAGGGTGACACTCCAAAAGTCATGAACTCAAGTGGGCGGCGAAAGGTTAAAGAAAGCTCTGTTGGCCGTGCACGCCCTCGCAGGGCCGCGCGGACCCGGTTCGCTTCCCGCCACCCGGGCTCCTCCTCTGCTCGTCCTCTAGGGTCCGATCCTCCCGGAGGCGCCCCGCGCGGCAGGTCTTGGCGCCAACCAGACGGCGGCGCTGTCCGCCCCCCGCGCCGCGGTCTCAGGCCCGAGGGAGGCGGAGGCACGGCCGGCGGAGGAAGGGGAGGGAGTGAGGCGCGCGCGCTGCTCTCGCGTGCTCTCGCGCCGCTCGCGTGACCGGCCGGTGTGTGTGCGACGCGCCGGCTCCCGGGGGCTCGGACGGCCGGGCGCGCGCCGCGGCTAAGGGTGTCCAGGTCCGGGTCGGTGCGAGGTGCAGGCGGGCGGGCCGCGGGGGTCCGGGGCGGACACACGCGCACACGCTCCCGGAGGAGCCTTCTCCGAGGCTGCTCTTCCTCGTCCAGACGGAGAGCGGCAGTGTCTCCCCGCCCAGCGCACACTCGCCCCGCGTCTCCCCCCGCGGCGGCTGCTCCTCCTCGGCACCGCCAGCCCCAGCGCCGCTCCGGGGCGGGCGGGCGGGCGGCGGCGACGGCGGGACCCGCGGAGCCGCTTTGTGTGCAGCCCGACAAGGGGCGGCGGCACAACCACCTGACAGAGGCCCGGGAGCTTGATGCACCTTCTGCCCGCATGAGTAGGAGGTAAAGGCGGCGGCGGCTCGGCTCCCGCCCTCGGCTGGTGGAGGGAGGGGACGGAAGGGGAGACCGGAGGGGGGGGGCGCCGGTCTGAGGCCCGGCGGGGTTGCCCGGAGGTGCCGCTGAGGCCTCGGTGGTGCCGGGCGGCGCCGAGTGGCGGGGGCCAAGAAAAACTGCCGGGGTCCCTCAGCCGAAGTTGAAGGAACAAAATGTGAAGTGCGGAGCCGCGTCAGCCGCTTCCTGGCGTGGGGTTAGGGGTGAGGGCGGCTTGTTTTCCCCTCCCGCGGGGGTGGGGGACGGGACAGAGGAGGGGCGGGAGCGCAGCGGGGACTGCCCGGGCCCGGAATCTCAGCCGGGCAAGGGCGTTTTGTTCCCGGGAGCCGCCGCTGCGTGTGGGTCCAGTCGGGTCCCTAGTTTTGCGGCCTAAGCCGAGCTCTATAGGCCTCGCGTCTCCTTTCCCGGAGGGGACCGGCCGGGTGGGGACTCCGTGCTTCTCTCTGGCTGAGACGGGGCCTTGGGGTCCTCGCCGGTCTCCCCAAGCCGACAAACTTGAGACCTTGGTGCTCGGGGGTAGATTTCATTGTGAAAGGCGGAATGGGAAACTCCGGGCGCTGCTCGGCGCCTCCTGCGGCCGTGGTGGCTGGTGCCCGGGAGCCCGGCGGGCCCGGGGCTGGCGCGGGTGTGGGCGGCGGGCAATCGGTGGGGTCCCGGCCCTGGGAGGGGCCAGATGACCGGGCTGCCTCCGGGTTCCCGGCCCCTGGGGAGAAAGAACCCGTTCCAGATTAGAGATTTTTGAAATGAAAAAAGAGGTTACAAAGTCGCCCCTTTCCCGCTGAACTTTGATTTTCTGACCGATAGAGGCCGGTAGAGGACTGTGAAAGAAAAGTTGTCCCCCAGGATGGACTTCACCGCGCAGCCCAAGCCTGCCACTGCCCTCTGTGGCGTCGTGAGTGCGGACGGGAAGATCGCTTACCCTCCAGGAGTAAAAGAAATCACTGACAAGATCACCACCGACGAAATGATCAAACGACTGAAGGTAAGGTCTGAATAGATTGTTCGCACTCGAGATGATTTTCAGACCGTCTTCTGTGGTATTACTGTACTACTCGGCCTGGCCTTACAGTTTCATTTACCAAGGCCCCCCCGCCCCCCATCTTTTCATTTCATCTCTTCTGAAAGGTATTTGTTCTATCTTAAATACATCTTTGAATAAGTTCTGTAGGGAAATGACTTACGGGAAATTTAAAAAGTGTGATTTTAAAGAAAATCTTGCTGTTTTCAAGCATAAGAATTCAGGTGTTTATAAAGTATTTCCCCCCCACCCCCCAATGAATATTTCGTTTTGTGAGACTACTGTTTAAGTAGCTGTCATTCTTAAGTGTAGGTAGTAATTTGCCTGGGAACATTTCTGTTTTCATCAACATCTGAGAAGTTTATAATCAAAAGCTTAAATATGTATATAGTGTGCTTAAACATTGACAGAAGGTACTGATTTTGCAAACTTCAGACTTAAAATAAGGTGACAACTTAAGTTCTTATGTTCATTTGAGCTTAAGAAAAAGTATTGCTCTTTTATGAGACCTCAACTTATTTAGTATAAGCATGGTGGTCATGTGAATTTCAACCTTAAGTTGGTCAGTGTTTTTGCTTTCCATTCCATGGACATAGATTGTGGCCACAACCATTCTTCTGTGATCATCTTGAAGCAGTGGTTCTCAATTAGGGCAACTTTAACCCTCAGGGAATATTAGAGGTAATGCCAGAGAAATTTTGGTTGTCACAATTGGGGTTAGATTAGATTAGGGAAAGACCAGAGGCAGATCAGCTAGGAAAATGTTCAACACAGTAGTCTAGGTGAAAGATGTTAAAATCTTCCAAGTAGAGCTATGACAGTGGGAATAGAGAGAAGGAATGTTCAAGGGAAGTCTCAAAGTTAAAATCAGACATGGTGGAAGTTGATGGAAGAAACAATATTGATGATTTTTCTTACTTGAACAACTTGGTGAATTGTACTCTAGTGGAACTGATCTTGCCTCTCTATTTGTAGAGTTTAGTATAGTACCTGATAAATGTATACAATGTTGTTTTAAAGTATTCCTATAGTTTCTAAAATCTAATGAGACTCTTCAGTTTGTTGCTTTTTTGGAAGGAAGAAGACACAGTTTCACTAAAACAGCTTTTTTTTTTTTTTAATTTTTGGTGGTACTGGAGGTTGAACTGTTTTATATGCTAAAGCATGCATTCTACCATGGACTAACACTCTGCAGCCTAAAACAACTTTTGATACCAAAGATTAGACATGAATTGAGGTACTTAATTTTGGGAGCAGAGTACTGGGGATTGAACTTAGGGCGCTCTACTACTCAGTCACACAGCACCCCTCCTTTTTTTTTTTTTTGTTATGGGGTTATTGAACCCAGGGGTATTAAACCTCTGAGCTACATCCCCGGCCCTTTTTATTTTTTGACAGGGTCTAGCTAAGTTGCTGAAGCTGGCCTCGAATTTTCAGTCCTCTTGCCTCCGCCTCCCAAGTCACTAGCATTACAGGCATGTGCTACCACACCCAGCCCCTTTTAAAATTTTGTTTTGAAATGGGGATCTCACGAGGTTGCTGAGGCTGACCTCGACCTTGTCCTCCTGCCTCAGCCTCCCAAGTTGCTGGGATGTGGTATTTAATTGATGCTTCTTAAATTTATTCTGGGTGTTTTGAGAATCTGAGAAATTGTGAAATATAAAGCTAAGTAAAAATTTTATAGATGTTAAATTTTATTTTCCAATTAAGAATATTCACACTTTGAAATCTAGTGGTGAATAATTGATTAAAAGTGGAAAGATATATCTTTGTATATACATTTTCCACTTGAAAATAGGTTGAATATCAGAAATACTGTTAACTATAAGTGGACATATAACCAAATCTAGGATGAGCATTAGGTTAGACTATTTGTTATGAGTTCTTTGGGGAGTTAAAACTGACCTAACATTTTAGCCAATTTGAATGTCCAACTGCCAAAATTTTGCTATTCTTTTTATTGTGTATTCCTCCTGCCTTTCTTTTTGTATGTTTTGTTTTGTTTTTTGTTTTTTTATTTTGGTACTGGAGATTGAACTCAGGGAAACTTGACCATTGAGCCACATCCCCAGCCCTATTTTGTGTTTTATGTAGAGACAGGGTCTCACTGAGTTGCTTAGCACCTCACTGTTGCTGAGGCTGGCTTTAATCTTGCGATTCTCCTGTCTCAGCCTCCTTAAGTGCTGGGATTACAGGATTGTGCCACCGCCACTGCACTGGGCTCTTTTTATATGTTTTTACAGTGTGCTTTTTAGGGATTCCCGTTGATTTAAAGTATTATTGTCTCATTGGAATTGTAGGGCTTTGTTGTTGTTGATGTTTTGTGGTATTGATGATGAAACCAGGTCCTTGTGCATGCTAACCACTCACTTTTCCTCTGAGCTACATTGCTCAGCCCAGATTTTTTTTTTTAATATTTCTTAGTTGTCAATGGATCTTTATTTTTTATTTATTTGTATGTGGTGCTGAGGATCGAGCCCAGTGCCTCACGCATGCTAGGCAAGCACTCTACCACTGAGCCACAACCTCAGGCCCAGAATTTTTTTTTAATGTAGATTTTTAGCCATATTTAACTACTTTAAAATTTTGATAGTTTAAATTAGAACATCAGTTATGGGTAAATTTTATAAATTAGTAGTTTATTATTATAACATAGAGCAGTTTCTAATGCTGTTTAAATATGGAGGGCTTAAAGGCAAATAAAATCTTTGTCAAAGGAATCCAGAGATGTTGGATTTATTCCCTTCAGTTGTTAAGAAGAAACAAGCATATTTTCAGCAGAATCATAATTTAAAGTTAGAGGATTCTAGACTTTCTAACTAAGAAATTCTGGAACCTCCCTTACTTCACAGATGATAAAAGTTAAGCCCAAAGTGGCCAAGGAATTTTTATCACTATCAGTTATAGGGCAGGTTACTGGCAGAGTCAGGGCAATAGTATATTTATTTTGGTTCTTACATAGCTTGCTACTTGCTTTTTTTTTTTTCTTTTTAATACTAGGATTGAAACCAGGGATGCTTTACCACTGAGTTGCATTTATAGTCCTTTATTTTTTGTTTTGAGACAAGGTGTCTGCCTTATTGCCCAGACTGGCCTCAAATTTGTGATTGTGATCATTCTACCTCAGCCTCCCAAACTGCTGGGATTATAGGCATGTGCCACTGTACCCAGTTTAGCTTGTTTTCTTCTTCAGAATCTAAATGAAGTAAAACTATGAAGTTGTGATTTTTATCAAGCATTTGAACATGGTTAAGTGAAAAGAGAAGGGAGTCAATTAGATTAGTTCTTTTTCAGAGGAAGGACAGTTTTTGTTTGTTTTTCTTTTTTGTGGTACTGTTGGTTAAACCCAGGACCTTTCATATGTTAGGCAAGTGATCAACCACTAAGCTACATCCTTGCCTTTTCAAATTTTATTCTGAGGCAAGTCTTACTAAGTTGTTCTGGGCTGGCCTTGATTTTGTGATCCTTCTGCCTCAGCCTTCTGAGAGCTGAGATTAGAGGTGAGTGCCACCATGCCTGGTGCATTTTTTTTAACATTAGAGGAAAACCTATTGTGAAGATTTTGAACTTTCTTGAAAGTAATCGTTAGCATTATATCTTTTAAAGAGCTAAGATATGCTTACATATATTAGAAATTTTAATTTCTTTTCCCAAGGAACTATATCACGTGTTTTTGTTATGTCTGGTCACACTGATGTTCTGTCAGTTCCCGAACATACCATGTTCATTTTTGCCTAGACAGATTTCTCATCCCCCACTCCCTCTTCACTCTAGGCTCTCTTGTTGTTTATTTGTAACTTCTTTTTAGATTTCCCATTAGATATTCTTAACATCTTCATATCACTTACTATAGTTGTAATATTACACTTGCCTATATGTTTATTTGGTTTGTTTTCTCATCATCCCTGTAAGTCTCATGAATACTAGTACCATATTGGCTTCTTCTTTTTTTTTTTTTTTTTTTTTTTTTTTACTATCAGGGATTGAACTCAAAGGCATTCAACCACTGAACTACATCCTCAGCCCTATTGCCCTATTTTGTATTTTATTTAGAGACAGGGTCTCACTGAGTTGCTAAGCGCTTTGCTATTGCTAAGGCTGGCATTGAACTTGTGATCTTCCTGTCTCAGCCTTCCGAGCTGCTGGGATTATAGGCATTCACCACCACACCTGGCTCCATATCTGTTTTTGTTCACTTTTGTATTCTTCCAAGGCATAACTTAATACCTGGCACATGTGATATTTGTTGTGCATCAATCTGTTGAATGAATGAATACCTTGTATTAATGTTGGAATTGAAATGTATTTTTATTTTTGTAAGTGAAGGATGATTTTGAAACATTTTGAATTGGAATTTTGAATGGGGATTTTCACTAAGGTTCCATCCCAGAGATGATAACACAGATTCTTAAGACTTTTAGAGCTAAAAGCTAGTTAAGAGTTGTTTAGTTTTCTTTTAATTTTTCAGATGATGAAACTGATCCTGCAAGAGGTTTGAGCAATCCAAGTTACACAAAATTGAAACTCGTCATTAACTTCTGTTACTTAGATAAATTGTATGTGTGTATTAATTGACAGAAATTTGGAAGCTACCCTAAGTTTGTTGTTTGGAAGGATAGTACTGTTGTTACATTAAGCATCTCAAATGGCCATCTTCCTATATAGTTGTGGGTTCTGAAGCTAATGCTAGAGTCACATCTAATAAGTTTTTGAACACATTTAAGATACACCTACAGGACTTGGGCCTGTATCTCAGTGGCAGAATGTTTGCTTAGCACTTGGGAGACTTTGGGTTTAATCCCCAGCACTGTAAGCAGTGACAACAAAAACGTACAGTTGTACAAATTCCATTAAGGTCTTCTCCCCAGTTAGCTCTGCAGTCTATCTTAGATCATGTACTTTTTTTTTTTGGTACTGGGGAGTGAACTCAGGGGCACTTGACCACTGAGCCACATCCTCAGCCCCATTTTGTATTTTATTAGAGACAGGGTCTCACTGAGTTGCTTAGTACCTCGCTGTTGCTGAGGCTAGCTTTGAACATAGTGATTCTCCTGCCTTAGCCTCCCAAGCCACAGGGAATACAGGCATGTGCCACCGCACCTGGCTACATCATGTACTTATACATGTCTGTGTGTGCCACATAATATTTTGTTCTTTTCTTTTTTGCTACTTTGGGGGTTGGAGGGAAAGATGGGCTGGGGTTAAGGCTCAGTGGTAGCATGCTCGCCTAGCACGCATGAGGCACTGGGTTCAATCCTCATCACCACATAAAAATAAAATAAAGATATCCTGTCCACCTACAACTAAAAATAAATATTAAAAAAAAAAAAAAGCCAGCCTCAGCAATGGCGAGGCACTAAGCAACTCAGTGAGACCCTGTCTCTACATAAAACACAAAACAGGGCTGGGGATGCAGTTCAGTGGTCGAGCGCCCCTGAGTTCAATCCCTGGTACCAAAAAAACAAAAGTTATTCTTTTTTATGGCTGAATAATATTCCATTGTGTATATATACCACATTTTCTTATCTATTTGTATATTGAAGGGCACCAGGTTGTTTCCATAGCTTAGCTATTGTGAATTGAGCTGCTGTAAACATTGATGTGTATGTGTCACTGTATTATTCTGATTTTTAAATCCTTTGGTTATATACCAAGAAGTGGGATAACTGGGTCAAATGGTTGTTTCATTCCAAGTTTTCTGAGGAATCTCCATACTGCTTTCCATAGTGGTTGTACCAGTTTGCAGTCCCACTAGCAGTGTATGAGTGTGCCCTTTACCCCCACATCCTTGCCAACATTTATCAAACATTATCTCTTAAGGAATTCATTCCTAATCCTTTTCTGTCTTTCGTCTGCTTGATATTGTTTGATAGTTTCAAAGAGTATCTATCCATTTCTCTGCCCAAACTCTTGTGTTCATGGATGTTCTCCACCTTTTCCACTATACCTTTTGTCCCCCACTATTCCTTTTAACATACTAATAATCATAGGTGTTTGTTTTTATTTTTTGGTGCCGGGGATTGAATCCGTTGCCTCATGCATATATATACTACCACTGAGCTACACTTCCAGTTGTTATTTTAAACCCTCTGCCTCGTAGTTCTAACATTTGGGCCACCTCTGGCTCATTTTTTTTTTTTTTTTACTTACTAATCCCTTGATAGTAGGTAACTATCACCCCTTGTTTTTGACTGAGTGCTGGACATTATGTGTAAAAGAATAGAAGACTCTAAGGAGGTAAATTATAATTTATGACAAGTAATAAACCTCTCTTGTTAGACTTTTAGTTTGGGGAACTGATCAATTTTAGTCTGGTGGAGCTGGGTTTATTACATTTTGCTTTATCAATTTGTATGTGTCATTTCATTAATCTCTCTTTTGTGTCTATCTGGTGCTTAGGATTGGACCCAGGTTCTTGTGCATGCTAAACAAACACTGTACAACTGAGTTGTATCCCCAGTCTCATCAATCAGTTTTTAAAATGTATTTCACTATAAGTTGCAGTTATTAGTACACTTCATCCCTAAGCACTTTATATGATTATGATTAATTAAGAGTTCACCTGGGCTTAGTGGTACAGACCTGTAATCCCAGCTATTTGGGAGGCTGAGGCAGGAAGAATGAAGCAAGGTCAACCTGAGCAATTTAGTGAGACTGTCTTAAAATTAAAATTTTAAAAAGAACTGGGGATGCTGGGGTTGTAGATCAGTTGTAGAGCACTTGCCTAGCATGTGTTAGGCACTGCTTTCAATTCTCAGCACTGCACATAAATAAACAAATAATAAGGTTCCATTGACAACAACAACAACAAAAGAGCTGGGGATGTAGCTCTGTGTGCATGAGGCCCTGAGTTCAGTCCCCACCCAGTACAGCAAAAATAATTCAGTATCAGTTTACAGTTTTGGGGGGAAGGAGGGTAAAACAGTGAAAAGCAGATACATTAATTGTAACATCTGATGCGTTTTTTAACAGATGCATACTCTTGTGTACTCGAACTCTTAACCAGATAGTAGAACATGCTAGGCATGGTGGTGCACACACCTATAATCCCAGTGGCTCAGGAGGTGGAGGCAGGAGGATTGTGAGTTCAAAGCTGGCCTTAGCAAAAAGTGAGGTACTAAGCAACTCAGTGAGACCCTGTCTCCAAATAAAATACAAGATAGGATTGAGGATGTGGCTCAGTGGCCAAGTGCCCCTGAGTTCAATCCCCAGTACCCAGTGGGGGAGGGGAGATAATAGAACATTACCACCACCACAAAAGTGCCTTCATGCCTCTCCTCAGTCAGTCCCTGCCCCTACATCACCCCTTTCTAGGCAACCATTTTTCTGATTTTTTTTTTAAAGCTTAGATTAGTCTCTTTTTTGATGGTATTAGGGGATTGAACCCAGGGCCTTCACCACTGAGCTAAATCCCCAACCTTTTTTTTTTCCTCCCAGAACTGGGGATTGAACCCAGGAGTGCTCTACCCCTGAACTGCATCCCCAGCCCTTTCTTAGATTCTGAGGTAGAGTTTTGCTAAATTGCCCAGGCTGGCTTTAATCCTGTAGTCCTCCTACCTAGACTTGCAAATCACTGAGATTATAGGCATGTGCCACCATGACCAGCTTCCAACCCTTTTAAAAAATATTTGAGACAGAGTATTGCTGATTTGTCCAGTTTGGCCTCAAACTTGTGATCCTCCTCCTTCAACCTCCCAAGTAGGTAGGATTTCAGGTGTGCAACACTGTACCCAGCTAGTATGTGCTCTTGTGCAGGCCCTCTTTCACATCTTTCTGAAATTCAACAATGTTGCATATATTGTTAGTTTGTATCTTTTTTAAAAATATTTTTTTCAGTTGTAGATGGACACAATATCTTTATTTTATTTATTTATTTTTATGTGGTGCCAGGGATCAAACCAGTGCCTCACACATGCGAGGCAAGCGCTCTACCACTGAGCCACAATCCCAGCCCCAGTTTGTATCTTTTTATAGCTAATTATTATTCCATTGTATGAATATACCAGTTTGTTTTGCCATTCTCTTATTGATGTTTAGGATTGCTTGCAGTTTAGACTTATGGATAAAGGTGTGAACATTCTTGTATGAGTTTTCTGTTGGACATAGGCTTTATCTTGGGTACTTAGGAGTGTAATCATAGGTTCATAAAATAAATTAAACAATTTCTTTTGTTTAAAGCAAACTTGCTTTGTTATAAGCAACTTCCACTCTTTTTCCTAAATTGGTTGTACTGTTTGACTTTCCTACCAACAATGTATGTGATCATTGTATTTTCAAGGAATTTGTCCATTTCTTCTACATCATGTAATTTATTAACAAAAATTGATGTTCATAATATTGTCTTATAATCCTGTGTGTGTGTGCTTGTGTGTGCTTGTGTGTGTACTGTGAATTGAACCCAGAGGAATTTTACCACTGAGCTACACAGCCAATTTTTTTTTTAAAAATTTTTATTTTGAGACAGTGTCTTGCTAAGTTTTTGAGAGTCTCACCAAATTGCTGAGGCTGGCCTCCGATTTGGAATCCTTCTGCCTCAGCCTCCTGAGTTGCCAGGATTACAGGCGTGTACCACCATGCCCAGCCCTTGTTATCTTTTTTTTTTTTTTAATTTTCAATTTTTTAATTTGTTTTAATTAAACATGACAATGTATTTGAAAAAATGTATACAAATGGAACACAGCTTCTCATTCCTCTGACTGTACATGGTGTAGAGAATCACACCAGTAGTGTAATCATACATGTATATAGATATAGGGTAATAATACCTGGTTCATTCTACCATCCTTCCCATCCCCACAGCCCCACCTCTCCCCTCACTCCCCTCTGCACAATCCAAACTTCTTTCATTCTTCCCTACACCCCACACTATGGGTCAGCATCTGCTTATCTGAGAAAACATTTGGGCTTTGGTTTTTTGGGATTGGCATATTTCACTTGGCATGATATTCTCTAGTTCTATCCATTTATCTGCAAATGCCATGATTTCATTCTTCTTTAAGGCTGAGTAATATTCCTTTATTTCTTTATCTACTTTTTTTATCCATTCATCTGTCGAAGGACATCTAGGTTGGGTCAATAGTTTAGCTCTTGTGAGTTGAGCTGCTATAAACATTGATGTGGCTGCCCTTATTGTCCTTTTTTAAAAATACTTTTAGTTGTCAATGGACTTTTATTTATTTATATGTGATGCTGAGAATCTAACCCAGTGCCTCACACATGCTAGGCAAGCGCTCTACCACTGAGCCCCAGCCCCAGCCCCCTTATTGTCTTTTTAATGTGTATAGAATCTGTGTTTATCATTCTGTTTATATTACTTATATTGGGCTACCTTTTAAAATTTATGTTTAGGAAAGGGCTTATCGAATCTTGTTCTTTCTAAAGATCTAACTTTGGTTTTGTTAGTTTTCTCCACTGCTCGTTTTTTATTTCATTAAGTTCTATTCTTTATCATTTCTTTCTTTTCACTTAATTTGGGTTTTCTAACTCAGGGTTTTTCAGTTTCGGCAATGTTGATGTTTTAGACCAGATTCTTTGGAGAGATGTCTCATGCCTTATTAGAAGACAATACCAATCCTTCAACTTCCAAATATTTGGAATATTTGTAATTATCTAATTTTTAATGACTTCTAATTGAATTCCTCTGTGGTCAGAAAATTTACTCTGTATTTTTTAAATCTATTAAGATTTGTGTTTCTACATACCTATGTATTACAGCATTGTTCACAATAGCCAGTCTGTGGAATCAGCCTAGGTGCCTGTCAGCAGATGAATGGATTAAGAAAGCATGCTATATATGTACAATAGAATATTATTCAGGCATAAAAAAAGAATGAAATCATGTTATTTGCAGGAAAATGGATGGAACTGTAGATCATTATGTTAAGTGAAATAAGCCAGACACAGAAAGACAAGTATCACATGTTTTCCCTCATATGTAGACATGAAAAAAAAAAAGGGAAAATAAACATGACCTGAAAGTAGAAGAGGAACTATTAGGGAAGAGGAAGATGATCAAGGGAAAGAGAGAGTAGGGAGGGTAGATATAATTAAAACATGAAATGTCACTATGAAACCCATTAATTTGTACAATTAACACGAGTTGATATTTAAAATATAAATAAATAAATAAATGTAAAAGATTTGGGGTTTTGCTCAGCATATGACCTATCTTGTCAAACATATGGTATACCTGAGAAGAATGTGTATTTTGCTGCTTTTGGAGTAGTAGTCTGGGTTAGTTCGTGTCATTTAGGTCAGAAGATTGAGATTGTTATCTTTATTGATTTTGTTTAGCTCTTTTGTTGAGAAGGGGTGGTTAAACTGTGATTTTGGAATTGTCTGTTTCTCTGTTTAATTCTGTGAATTTTTATTTCATTTATTTGGAAACTCTCTTAGGTACATAAGCATTTATGTTTGTTGGATCTTCCCCCAAAATTGGCCCTTTTATACGAAATGTTCCTGATATCTAAACTGCAGACATCAAAATTTTTACACTGTCTGCTTTACATGTTTTTCTTTACATGGTATTTTCAAACTATATGTGTCTTTAAAATGTATCAAGTGTATGGTTGGCTCATGCTTTTCTTTCCATTTTTAATTTTTCATCTACTTTGGCCATATTTGCCTTAAAATTGGAGTATATAATTCACTTACATTTAATATTATTTGATTGGATTTATGCCTATCATTTTGAACTTTTTTAGAATTATATATTAATTTTCCATTGGCTTTGTAGGTATACCCCCTGTGCTGTGTATATGTGTGCATGTGTCTGTTTTGTTTGCTTTAGGCATTGCAATACATATCTTCAACTTTTTTTTTTTTTTGTACTGGGGATTGAACTCAGGGGCACTTGGCCACTGAGCCACATCCAGCCCTATTTTGTATTTTATTTAGATACAGGGCTCACTGAGTTGCTTAGTGCTGTGCCATTGCTGAGGCTGGCTTTGAACTCGAAATTCTCTTGTCTCAGCCTCCAAGCTGCTGGGATTACAGGGGCTCATATCTTCAACCTTTTATATCCGTAGTTATTTTTGTACTACTCATGTATAATTTAAGAACCTTTCGTTAATATGAGTTCGTTTACCCCACCCCTCACCTTTATGCTATAGTTTTCATGACTATTATCTACATAAATGATATACCCCATATTAAACAGCAAAGTGACTTTTCATTAAAAAATTTTGTGTTTTTTATCCTTTCCCAGACATCAGATATTTCACCTGATGATAATATTCAGTTAGCCTGAAGAACTCTTTTAGGTTTTTTAAAATAGTGTGTAAGATTCTTAATTGACAATTTCAGAGCTATAAAGACATTAGTCCACTGACTTTCCAGCAGTTCGTGATGAGAAGTCATCTATTGGTTACATGTAATTTTGTTCCCTTGTATATTGTAATGTGTTGTTTTTCTCTAGTTGCTTTCAATGTATTTCTTTTTCTTTGATTTTCAGCAGTTTCACTGGGGTGTACCTAGATATGGGTTCCCTCATGTTCGTTTTATTTGGCTTTATTGAGCTGCATGGAAATTTATGTCTTTTACCAAATTGGGGAACTTTTTTGATGATTATGTCCTCAAGCTTTCCCCCTCTTCTCTTTTTTCTTTCTAGGATCTAATAATGTGATAGTTCTCTCTCTCTTTTTTTAAATTTATTTTTTAGTTGTAGGTGGACAGAATATCTTTATTTTGTTTTTATGTGGTGCTGAGGATCGACCCAGTGCCTCACGCGTGCTAAGCAAGCACTCTGCCAGTGAGCCATAACCCCAGCCCCATGTGATAATTCTTTAAATTTTCCTTTCATTGACTCCCAGTTCATTGGACTCTTCTTGTTTTTCCGCCGTCTTTTCTTTCTCCATTCTTCATATTGGATGATTTCTTTTGAAGTTTTAAGACTTTTTCTTCTGTCATCTTCAGTGACAGATAACAGCCTAATTTTCCATTGTAAAGTTGTATTTTTCCCCAGGGACTTGGGAGAAATGTGCTGAATGTGTTTTTTTCCCCCTTTTTTTTTTAATAAAAAAGGCATTATTTACATGTAGTAAAGAGCATATACTGTAAGTGTAACACTATTTATACTCAGCCCTATCCAGATTAAAATATAGAATATTTCTGGCACCTGGACAATTGTCTTGTGTCCCTTTCCTGGAGATAAGAGATATTCATCTGATCTCTATCAGTGTGTTTTGCCTTCAAACTTCATATAATGGAGTGATGCAATATGTACTCTTTTATGTTAGGCCTGTTCACTGAAGGTTGTCTGAGATTCATCCATATCAGTACAGATTGCAGTAATTCTTTTTCATTTTGAACATACTGAGGTTTTCCCACAATTCTGTTACTATGTGAGTTACTAGCTTTTTGTTTTGTTTTGTTTTTAATATAAATAACACGGCTGTGAACAGTGTATGTGTTTTTGAGTAGAGGTAAGGACTCATGTCTTGGCTACATACTAGGGATTGGCAGAATTCTGTAAGGGGACAAATATTTTGTGGTTTTTGGGTCAAGAGTATTTTGTGTAGGCACTTACATAATAAGAACAACTTTTCATGAATTTGGGGGGGTAAATTTCAAAACAGTACTTTTTGTCTGTAATGAGAATGGAATTTTTCTAGTAATGAAAATGGAAATAATATTTTGCTTAATTGGAGTTCAAAGTTAGTGTTTTTTGCTGCATCATAATGAGATTTTGTGTATTTCATTTGAAAAAGAAAATTTTTTTCCACACAGATATTCCAAATGCTTTAATCAATCCATAGGGATATGGTTGTAATTGAGCATATTCATTGCTTGGAAGACATTTATAGAATTAGATTCTTTATCTGATTGCCTTATAGCATGCCATTACATTGCAGATTAATAGCTTCCTCTTGAAAGGTAAAATGGAAGCTCCTCAGTTGCACAGTGTGCAGTGGACTTTGAAATGTGGAAGTTTTTTGTGCTTCTGCATTGAGGTCCTTAAAATATTTCTAGGAGGTCCTTTAAATATTTCTAGGAATTGTAGTTTAAGCCAGAAAATGAAAATCTCACTTCTGATACTGACAGCACAGGAATGAGTTTGATCATGTATGTGATTGAAACAAAGTTAGTTGTTGAAATTACTTGATTGTAGTATTATAATTTTCTTGTGGCAGTGAGAATCCAGCCCAAAACTTAGAGCGTGCTAGATAAGTACTCTATCCTTGAGCTACATTCTCAAGCCCAGGACTTGATTGTACTATAGGTTTCACATTTAAAATGATGTTATACCTTGAAGTTATACCTTGAGAAATATTATCAAGTCTGTAAAAAAAATTACTTTCCAAAGCCATGTGGCTTTTAAAAATACTAACAAATTATAATAATTAATGAGTGTTAAATGCTGATGAAGCTGGACACTTGGAGTAATATGGGCAAGAGTAGCAAGAAAACAAGATGGAAGTCTCTTTTCCCTTTTCCTGCCTTCTAATTTCTCTGCCTCCTACTGAAAAAATGTAATAGGAAGCTACATCTCAGAAGTCTGGGAAATGCCTTTTGCAGAATCCCAGTGTTTGCATCATTGAAAAGAACATAGAAAGGTAAATTTGAAGTTGAAAGATACTGTGCAAATAATTACTATACTAGTCCACTGATATTTGAATAAGAATTTTATTTTTTCACCTAACAAGGTGCAGTTATCCTTTTTTTTCCTTCCTTGCTAGGCAGGTACTCTACCACTGAGATATATATACCCCCAACCCCAAATCCTTTTTCAAAATGAAGATGTTCTTACCTCTTTCCAGATGATGTCATTCATTAGTGACAGTATCTGATCTTTAGCCTACAACATTTCTTTCTTCTTTTTTTTTGGTACCGATGATTGAACTCAGGGGTACTCAACCACTGAGTCACATCCCCAGCCCTATTTTATGTTTTATGTAGAGATAGGGTCTCACTGATTTGCTTAGCACTTCGCTGTTGCTGAGTCTGGCTTTGAACTCGTGATTCTCCTGTCTCAGCCTCTCAAAGTGCTGGGATTACAGACATGTGCCACTGCATCTGGCTAGTCTACATTCCTAACACAGGGTGGTATTAATTGCTCATTTAGTTAAAACACTATTGTGCCTTACCCAGAGGTTTGCAAACTGTGATCCACGGACCAAATCTGTTCTGTTGCCTGTTTGTATAAGTTTGGAATGCAAAAAATGTTTTTACATTAATAAATGGTTGGGAGAAGAATATTCTATGATACATAAAAATTGCTGAATTGTGGAATTCAAATTTCAATGGTTGTGAGTAAATTTGTGTGTGTGTGTGTGTTTTGCCTGGGGATTGAACCTATAGCCTCAGATTTGTAAGGCAAGTGCTCTTACACTTCTATGTTATTTTTGTTTGTTTTCCAGTACTGGGGATTAAACCCAAGGTCTTGCACATGCTAAGGAAGCACCCTGCCACTGAACTACATTATTGCTTTAATAAAAGTGGGGAGGGGAAGGGCTACGTGGCTTCTCGACCAGTTGGAGTCCAGAGAGATGGAGAAAGAAGGGGTCCCCGGGTTAGACAATATGGAGTCTCTCTGGACGGTGGCAATCCACGGAGCGAAATTCCCCAGGCCCCGAAGTGTAGGTAAAAATCTGCTCTGCCCCAGTGAGATGCAGAGGGACACCACTGGGGCGAGGAGCAGAAAAACATCATTTATTTTAGAAACTACAGAAGCTTATATGCACTCTTGGACCAATCAGGCCCAAAGGCCACAAACAAAAGGGTGCTCTTTGGCAAGAGTACAGTCTATTAGCATAGAATGGGGAAAGATGGAAGGGAGGGGTGGGAAGGTATGGAGAGTGCTCCTACATATCCCTTTTTACTTTTATTTGAAATGTCAGTGGGGCCTGCATGGCCCATAAGCAAGCATGTTGGAGGGCTCTGTGATAATCTCCTCATGGGAGAGAATCATTCCGCTGGATTTTCCAGACTCCTGTATGCTGCATATGAAGGGGGGAAGGGTGCTAACGAAGCTGCAATCTGTCTTAGGTCGTACTCCTCTGAGTAACTTACCCGTCTTCCATTACAGCTCGTGTGCAAGAGAAGGGGCAGACAAAACTGCACCTGGCTTGGGTCGTGCTCCTCTGAGCATCTTACCCGTCATTGGCTGTCTAGCCTGTATGCACATGCCCCAAAATGAGCTCTCTCCCAATAGAAGGGGTGATGGGGTTGGGAGAGGTTGGAAGGGAAGGGGTTTGGGGTTAGGATCAGTTGAAGCTGCGAAGCCTTGTGTCTTCTGCAAAGATGAGGTGGGTGAGCTTCTTACATGTTCTTGAGGGCTGTGATCCATGTGGCAGGAATTTTCTTGTGTTCCTGTGATTCCTTAATGATATGAACTGAGAGCTTGTTTAGTTTCATAAAGAGAAGAACCAGAAGGCGGCTTAGAACCCTGAGCCCAATGATAACCCAATTGGATGGATCTAATAGAGTTGAATATTTATCCCATACCTTCTGAAAAATAGAAGGGTCAAAAGAGCATTAGTTTTGGTTTAGAAACTCACGGAAGGGACTTCTTACTTCAGGTGGGGTAGGTTGTCTTCTTGAGAGAGGCTTGGACGAATATTCCTGGCTGGGATCCAAAGGGACTTAGACTCTGTGGGGGCTGGGGGGGGGGGCACAAGCATAGCCTCGCCCTTGTGTGAGCAGCGTCTGGGCCTTTCCATTGAAGGGTTAAGGGGTCTTTCCATTGCACTGAGGGAAGAGGGGTAGGGAAGGTAAATGGATCCCAGTGTCGGATTGCTGCATTGAGGCCTTGTTTGTCAAAAGTGAGGTAGTTAAGGGTAAATAAAGCATCCAACAACCTCAAAGAAGGGTCCTTCTTAGTAGAATCAAGTTTTTGAAGCATCTCCTTTAGAGTACAGTTGGTTCTCTCAATGATTGCTTGTCCCTGAGGATTAAAGGAAATCCCTTTAGTATGGGAAATTCCCCAGGAAGTTAAAAATTCCTTCAATCTGAGGGAGATATAGGCTGGGCCATTGTCTGTTTTTATTGACCATGGGACACCCATGTATAGCATTGCTTGCTTTAGCACCTTAATTACATGGGTTGCTTTTTCCCCTGTAAGGGCAGTAGTGTATACAAGGGAGGAGTATGTGTCAATTATCAAATGTACAAATTTACATTTCCCAAAGGTAGGGATATGAGGGAGTTGCCAGAGGGAGTTGGGTACTAACCCACAGGGGTTGACTCCCTGTGGTTGGAGTGGACCCAGTGGACCCATTTGCCAGAGGGAGTTGGGTATTAACCCACAGGGGTTGACTCCCTGTGGTTGGAGTGGACCCAGTGGTAACAGTGGACCACAAGAGGAGCATGCATGGATCAGATGTTCTAGTTGAAGGCTCTATATGACATAACACTAATTGCTCGTGGACAAAGTTCTTTAAAGCTGGAAGTTTAGGCTCAAGAATAGGCCATTGCTCCATTTAGGAGGGTGAGGTGTCCAGAGCTGCTATAAGAGCCAAAATCATTAGGGGTAAAAGAGAGATACCATATGATAACTAGTGGTTTAAATATTGAGAAAAAAACATGGAAAGTATTTACATGGATCAGTTCCTTTATATAAATGCTATAAATGCTGTAACATGCTATAACATCCAAAATCGAGTAGAGTTTTACCATCAAGGTGCACACCCAGTAAAAGAAAACAACAAAACACTACAAAAGGTACAGAGAAGTGTGGCTATAGGAAACCTTAGTGTAAATTGCAGTATATAACTTTGGCCCATGTAGAATACAAAAATATTTTCTGAAGTTAGATATATAATCCAAAGGTAGAAACTTTAAAAATATTAACAGTGTTAAGCCAGTGCCATTCAGTTGTGTTTCCATTTTGCTTTTGTTTTAAAAGCTGCTGTTCTGACTCAAGAAAAGTCTCTAAGGCCAACATCCTTGAAAGTATTATCCATTCTTGTCAGATTTATATTTAGTCCTTAGGAAGTGATTTTTTAGGTTGGCAGTGCAGCTCAAAGTAACTCTAGGAGAGGGGTTGAGTTAATCAGGATTTTGATTTTGAGCCAGTAAGGTTTTCTGGTTAAATAGACAGCCAATTTAAGAGAAATTATTTATTATTCCAATGATAGTTATAGGCATAAACATTTTAATGTGTAATTATTTATATCTTTATTTCCTATTGACCTGGAGGTATATAATTTGTTTTCCCCAAATGATCATGGGAACCTTGCATATATGACTGCAGATTTATATTTTTAAAATTTTAGGCATACCTCTGTGTTTGTGTGTGTGGCTGTGTAGAAGCTGGAAGGAACACTTGATGTGTTAACTATACATGCTGAAATAGTTTGCTTTCTTGAATAAGCATTAGGTGATGAACTGTAAATAGATAATTGGTATATCTTCCCCAGTATAAAACTCAATACAAAGTACATGAATTAATAATGATTCTACCATAATCATCAGAAACTTCCTTAGTGGCAGAAATTTACTTATTGAAGTTCTTATATCTGATTGGGGCAGATTTGTTGGCTTAAAAGTGGAATTGGGCTTTGATCCTCTGAACCCGAGGATGAGATCCATCTTGGTTGCACTGGGGACACTTTGTTTCGTCCCTGGCATGTGAGCTTTGTTAGAGAGGTTGAAAGGCAGGGAGGAAAAAACCGCCGCCTGCGCCGGTAAGCAATTGTGCCGTGGGAGGAGTTTGTCCCTATGGAGCGGTGCTACATTGGGCAAGAGTTGGATCTGTGACTCCCTTGCCTGTAAAATTCCTTTCCCTTAGAGAGTAGGAGACGGGGAGGAGGGAGAGGAGATAGGCGCCTCCGAGCTACCTTTACTGGCTGGCTTTTCCAGCTGTCCCGGCGGGCCGCGGTGGAAATGCGTTTGGCAGGGGCTGGCTGTGGGCCTGGGAGCAATTCTCTGTAGACCCTGTTTGCTTGCCTTCTGTGCTTGCCGAAGCATTTCCCCTCTGTAGGGAAGAGAAGGCAGTGGCGCAGAGGAGAGAAGTGGGCAGAGGGGTCAGAAGGAAGAGAAGGCAGAAAGAGTTTGCCAATTATGAGAAGAAGGAGAATGTGAAGGCAAATTTAAAATAAGCATTGTCCATGAAAGCCTGATCGGTTGCACTCTTTACGCTTGAGCAGCAAGTGCTGCGGATCGGCATGCAGGGAGGGACTCTGGCTGCCTGGAGGCAGGGGTTGTGGCTTCAGCCGGAGGAGGTGCCGGCACAGTGCCTTTGGGAATTTTATCTCCGCGAGCAGCACTGCAGCAAGAGCATGGTCTCTTTAAGGTTTTGGAACAGTTTTTGCTAGTTGGCATGCCTTTGTGCCTTGCCAGAGTAGGGTGTTAGTGCCCGTTACCTGTGTGGGTGGAGCCGCCAAGGTTGGCGGGTGGAACCGTGGTTGATGGGCTAGGGTGGAAGCCAGCAGGTATGTGTGGGTTGGGCAGGGCTGCGCGCAGTGTGCGGCTGCCGGCAGGTGCCCCAATGCTGGCCGCTGCGGGCGCGGAGCCACTAAAGGGTGGGTGAGGCTAACGCCCTTTGGAACCGCAGCAAAAGTGATTTGTTTTATTCTTTCACCTAGCGATTTGCAGGGGAACTGGGTCCCTCAGAGCAGTGCCCTGTTCCCGGGAGCTTGAGAGTGTTGCAGCTTGCTGCGAGGGAAGGGCTGCGTGCTCCTGGGGTGGGGCTTGCGCTTTAGGAGAAGGCAGGCTTGGCAAGCAAAGGCGCAGCACTAATCTGAGAGGCAGAAGGCTTACGCAGCGGTAGCCGGGGCCTCTCTGAGGAGTGGGGAGAGAAAGGCTGGGGAGAAGGCGAGACCAGCCCGCCGTAGGTGGATAGACAGTCAAAGAAAGGGGAAAGTCTCCTGAAAGTAGGAAGAACAGTAGGAAAGATAAGAACAGAAAATGTTTAAAATTAGGGCTGATCAGACCCTTTGCAACTATCAGAAAAACCAGGAAGTAGATATTCCCTGAGCTAACTTTATTACACAGACAAACAAAAACGACAATGACAAACAAGCTAGTGTTACCTTCACCAGCAAGACAAACAGGGGAATCGCCACAAAATCTTACCAACCGAGCGAAGAGGAGTCGAGAAGCCTGTCCCATCTGGGGTCGCCAGTTATCGCTTTAATAAAGGGCAGGGGGTGGGGGGAGCCACGTGGCTTCTCGACGAGTTGGAGTCCAGAGAGACGGAGAAAGAAGGGGTCCCCGGGTTAGACGATATGGAGTCTCTCTGGACGGTGGCGATCCATGGAGCCAAATTCCTCAGGCCCCGGGGTGTAGGTAAAAATCTGCTCTGCCTCAGTGAGACGCAGAGACACCCAGGACAAGAAGAGGGACACCACTGGGGCGAGGAGCAGAAAAACACCATTTATTCTAGAAACTACAGAAGCTTATATGCACTCTCGGACCAATCAGGTCCAAAGGCCACAAACAAAAGGGTGCTCTTTGGCAAGAGTACAGTCTATTAGCATAGAATGGGGAAGGGTGGAAGGGAGGGGTGGGAAGGTATGGAGAGTGCTCCTACACTACATCCTTAACCCTTTTTTACTTTATTTTGAGAAAGAGTTTTGCAAAGTTGCACAGGCTGGCCTCAAGCAGGATCCTCCTGCCTTAGCTTCCCAAGTAGCTGGGATTACACGCATTAACCACTTTGCCCAGTTCCCTGAATATTTATTGGAACACAGCCATAGCCATTCTTTTATATATTGTCTGTAGATGCTATTATGCCATCACAGCAGTTAAGTAGTTAAAACAGAGGCCTTATGGCCTGCGTAGCTTAAAAGTTTTACTTTCTTGTTGTAAAGACTAGACGACCAGGAGGAGATGAATTAAGCCGCTCGGCAAGACTTTATTGGAATACATGCTCTCAGGCCGAATCCTCTCGTCCATCAGAGTGTGTCCGAGAGGAATGGTGCTGGGGCTTCGGTGCACAGAGAATTTCAAGAAAGCCTGGTCAGGAAGGGGAGGGCTTGGGGGCAGGAAGAGAAGGCCATAGTCCTTCCTGGATAGGTCAGGAAAACCCGCTGATTGACAGGAGGCGTGTCTACTGGTGCCTTCAGCATCTGGCTGGCAGCTCCATTCTGCAGCTACTGACCGGTCCCCTAATTGAATGTCCTGGACCCTGGCCTGACCAAACACTTGTCCTTCATAGAAGTTTACCAACCCCTGCTCTAACCTAAACATATAAATTAGAAACTACTACCAATCCTTATCTATACTAATTAGATAAAAAGAGGAGGGAAGAAAAAATTAATGAGCACACCACACACAAATGTTCATAAGAAGGGATAATGATATTGCTTAGCTTAGCTCTCATTTTCGTACTGGTCGTAGGGCCTTAACTTCCTTCTGCAATCTGTGGTTTCTTTTTTCTTCACTTAGTACCTTATCTGGAGCCAATCAGGGTTGCTTTATTTTCAACTTAGCTAGTAGTTCTGAAACTATTTGCAAGGGATCTTGATTTTTATTGGGATCCTGTAGTTTCCTATGAGCTTTTTCCTTTTTTTTCTGGGTACTGGGGATTGAACTCAGGCACTTGACCACTGAGACACATCCCCAGCCCTATTTTTTTTGTGTGTTTTATTTAGAGACAGGCTCACACTGAGTTGCTTACCACCTCCTTGTTGCTGAGGCTAGCTTTGAACTCGCAATTCTCCTGTCTCAGCCTCCCAAAGTGCAGGGATTACAGGCGTGCGCCACTGTGACCGGCTTCCTATGAGCTTTTAATATTGCATAGTTCACTTTAGCTCTTGAGAGTGTTGTGTCAGTTCACAATAGGATAACTAAAGAAATTGAGAGCAAACAAAAATGTTTATAGGCATTTTACCATTGCTGCAGTATTCTTAAGTGCACTTTTTTTTAAAATATTTTTTTTAGTTGTAGTTGGACACAATATATTTATTTTTATGTGGTGCTGAGGATTGAACCCAGCACCTCACACATGCAAGGCAAGCGCTTTACCACTGAGCCACAACCTCAGCCCTTAAGTGTACTTCCTGTATTTTACAAATGTGTTGGAATTTTTTTTAAAACATCAACTGGTTCTTGACCATTGATGGTTTGAGAAAAACAGTGCCTAGACCATCTGCTGAGTTCCACACACATTCCTTCTGCCTCTATTTCATAGCAGCAACCTAGTTTTTCCATAGTAGTTGGGATGATTCGACCCAACCATTAGTGTAAAACCTCCCTTCAACTCTCGGCATTAATGGCAATGGTTAGGTGACAATCTCAGTGTGAGTTTTTGGAACCATTGTTGTGACCAGTGGTAGAAGTGTTATTCTCATGTAAACCAAACCCTGTATAACAACTCACCTAAATTTTAGGGATGGAAGCAACATTTACTTTGAGTAGTATATTAGGTATATTAGTGAAAAGATAGACACTCTGTTTTCTATTCTTCAATTTCAGACCACTGTTCAATGGGAGAAATATCACAGTTTATTGGGCACTAGTTGAAAGTTTATGTTATGTCTTATAAAAATAGAATTCCCTTTCAAGGAATTCTCTCTTAAGTTATACCATAACAGTAAGCCATTCCACTATACTATCAAGCTAGCTGTTAGTGATAGGATTCATAGACGAAAGAATTCCGACCAAATAATTCCAAGGACATGGCCCTATCACCAAATAAGATCATCAGTTAAATTCTGGGTGAGTTTAACAGAAAATATTTATATTTGCTAAATTTTTTTATATTTGTGCAAAGAGCTCCTGTTGATAACCTATTTAGACAAAAACATTTTCATATTTAACATTGTAAAGCGAAACATAAATGATAAAATTGATTTGTTATTCCTGAAAATCAAGTCTGTGTAAGTGCAGCCAAAAACAGTTTTCTCAAAGTTGCTTCTATCTTGTATGGTAAGACCACTAATTTTGAGATACATCCCAATTTCAGATATGTTAAAATGTGTGCTTTAGAATTTTGATAAAGTGTGGGGCATATAGCTCAGTGGTAAATGGATTGCCTAGCATATGTGAGTCCCTGGGTTTAATTACCAATAACATACAGAACTCACAAAATATGGTAATTTTTATTTATCAAAGACCCATGTGAGTCAGACTGTAAATGAGGCACAAATACGTCTGTTATCTATAAATATCACAATCTTAAAACATTATATTTCTGTCTTTGTTTTACGGCTACAGAAATACTAAGTAATTTATTTAGTTCACCTATCCTTTAAGAGGCAGAATAGAATTCATACCCATGGTCTAAATAAATCCAGAACTTAGTTTGTGTCCTTCTGTGTTGGGAGTATTGTCACTACACAGTCCCTTATATTGCTGGCATGTTGGATTCAGCCAATACAAACCACTCAGGATTGGAGATTAAAAATCAATAATTACAGAGTTCCAGATGGTAGTATATATGGTATTGTTATAGTGTGACTGAAATGACTACATTTTAGCTATAGACCAACAGATACGTAAGGCAGGAGAGAACAATACAATATGATTGAAGATTTAGAATCTATTTTGAAGGCAAAATGTAGATTCAGTAGGGACAAAGAAATAGAAGAGAGTTGAAAGGCATTTTGTTATAAAAAGACGATTTTGTGGCTAAGGATGCAGGAGATAAAGTAGTTTATAAGTCAGGCATGGTGGTGCACCCTTGTAATCCTAGCTACTGGGGAAGCCAAGAAGGGAGGGTTGCTAGTTAGTGCCCAGACACAACAATGTAGTGAGACCCTGTCTCAAAATAAAAAATAAAGAGTTTCCCTAGGTGAATCTGTTTTTGCATCCCTGTTTTGCCTAGAATTTGTTAGAATGGGCTACAGCTCAGTGGTACAGTGATTACCTACTATTCTCAAAGTCCTGTGTTCCATCCCTAGCACTAAAGACCAGAAAAAAAAATGTTGGGATGAGGGATATATGCCATAGATGTCAATCTCTAATGGTTATATAAAAAAAAAAAATGGTTAACTTGGTTATCTTATTTTGTTTACATTGTCTAGGATAGTTATCTCTTGTATTGAAAGATGGTTTATAAAATATGGTCTTAGCAATTTGGTCTTTTTCCTTACCTTAAAGTGATTTAACATTTAGAAGAATATTTTTATGCAAATTATAAGGACTTTAGCAGATCTCCACTTCATACTTATTCATCTATATTTTATTTTTTAAAAAATAGTTTTATTGAAATATAATTTAGATACTAGATAGTATGCTCATTTCATTTAGTCATTATTAGTATATTCACAAATATATGTAATCATTTCCACAGGAAATTATAGAACAGTTTCATCATCTCAAAAAAACAACCCCACCACACTCTTTGAGCTGCATGTTCTCCACCCGCTACTCTTGGCCTTAGGAATCACTAATCTACTTTCTTTCTGTACATTTCCTGATCTGAACATTTCATGTAAATGGAATCATATAGCGTATCATCTTTCGTGGCTGGCTTATTTCACTTAGCATCAATATGTCATTACTTTTTATGGCCAAATAACATTTCATTGAATGAGTTTGTTAATTCATTTGTCAAATTTTGTTAATTCATTTGTCAGTTAATGGAAATTTGAATTTGTTTTATCCTTTGGCTACTAAGTAATGCTGCTATAAACATTTATGTACAAGCTTCTATGTGGACATATTTTTCCATTTCTTTTGCCTGTAAAAGTGAAATTGTGGCAACTCTGGTTAAACATTGAGAAGTTGTCAGATGTTTCCAAGTGGCTGCACCATTTTATATTCTCACCTATAGTATAAGAGGGTTCTAATTTGTTCATATTCTTGCCAACAATTTTGTTTGACTTTGATTCTTAGCCATTCTAGTGACTGTGAAATGGCATCTTTGCTTTTCGTTGATAATTAATGATGCCAAGAATCTTTCATGTGTTTATTAGCCATTGATATATTTTCCTTGGAAAAGTATCCATTCAGGTCCTTGGCCTATTTTTTATTTTTTTCATCTTTTTATTATTGAGTTTACATAGTTTGGATACAACCCTTTTGTCACATAATGGTTTGCAAACTTTTTCTCTCATTCTTGGGTTGTCTTTTCACTTTATTGATATTTATTAATATAGTTTCTCTATATTTTTCTCTTGTCACTTAGACTTTTGGTGCCATTGCCTAAACCAAGATCACGAAGATTTATGCCTTTTTCTTCTAGTTGTTTTATAGCTTTAGCTCCTCCATTTAAATCTTTGACCCATTTTTAGTTACTTTTTTTTGTTGTTTTTTTTCCCCAAATTTTAAAATTTTATTTTATTTTTTTTATAGAGATAACATTTCATTTCTCTGATTGTAAGTGATATAGAATCACAACATACATGCAGTCATACATAAAATTAGGGCTATGATAACCATCATATTCCACCACCTTTACTGTCCCCATGCCCCCTTCCCCCTTACACCCCTGTGAACAGAGTTCCTCCATTGTTCCCATGTCCTTCCCCACATTATGGATCAGCATCCACTTATCAATGAGTACATTCGACATTTGGTTTTCTGAGATTGGCTTACTTCACTTAGCATGATATTCTCCAACTCCATCCATTTACCTGCAAATGCCATAATTTTATTCTCTTTTATTGCTGAGTAATGTTCCATTGTGTATATATATACCACAGCTTCTTTATCCAGTCATCTATCGAAGGGCATCTAGGTTGGTTCCACAGTTTAGTCATTTTTAGTTACTTTTTGCATAAGGGTCCAGTTTCATTCATTTGCATGTGAATAGCCAATTTCCTCAACCCTATTTATTGAAAAGGCTATTTTTTCCCCATTGTCTTGACATCCTTGTTAAAAATTAGTTTCTGTTGATGTATGGTATTTCTAGACTCCCAGTTCGGTTCCATTGATCTATCCTTGCACTATACCACTTTGTTCTTTATACCATTGCTTCATAGTAGGTTTTGAAATCAAGAAGTGTGAATTCTCCTCATTTGTCTTTCTTTTTCAGAATCCCTTGAAATACCACATGAATTTTAGACTCAGCTTGTCAATTTCTCCAAAGAAATTGGCTTGGATTCTGGTGAAGATTTTATTGAATCTATAGATTGGAGGCATATTACTTTTTTTTTTTCCCCAGACAGTATCTTGCCATGTTGCTCAGTCTGGCTTTGAACTCTCAATCCTTTCATCTTAGCCTCCCAAGTAGCTGGGCTTATAGGTCTTATAGGTGTGCATCACCATACCCAGCCTAGTATTAACCATCTTAACAATGTTAAATCTTCCAACCCATGAACATGGGATTTTTTTTTAAGGTTGTCTTTAATTTATTTCAACAGTATTTTCTACTTTCTGGAGTGTAGATTTTCCCCTTATTTTGTCAAATTAATTCCTAAGTATTTTTTATGTTATATTCAATGGAAGTGCGCGCACGCGTGTGTGTGTGTGTGTGTGTGTGTGTGTGTGTGTGTGTTTTACCGAGCTACATCTCTGCCCCTTTTTATTTCTTTTCTTTTTTGGTACTGGGAATTGAACCTAGGGGCACTTAAACACCAAGCCACATCCCTAGCCCTTTTTTATATTTTATTTAGAGACAGGATCTTGCTAAGTTGTTTAAGGTCTTGCTAAATTCACAAGGCTGACTTTGAACTCAGGATCCTCCTGCCTCAGCCTCCCAAGCTGCTGGGATTATAGGTGTGCACCACTGCATATGGCAGTGGAACTGTTCTCTTAATTTCCTTTTCAGATTATTTGTTCCAAGCACGTAAAAATACAAATGATTTTTGTATTATATAATGATCAGGCATATTATAACTTTGCAAAAATTATTTATTCTAATAGTTTTTAGTAAGTTCCTTAGGAGTTTGTATGTGCAAGATCATGCTCTATACCAATAAACATAATTTTACTTTCTCCTTTCCAATCTCGATTCCTTTCATTTATCTATCTTGCCCGTCCTTGCTAAATGAAAGTGGTGAGAGCAGCCAGCCTTGTTCCTAATCTTAAGGGGGAAGCTTCCAGTCTTTCACCATAAAGTATGATGATAGCTGTGGATTTTTCATTAAAAACCTTTATCATTTCCTTGTATTCATATCTTTTTTTAATGTGTATTGGGGATTGGACCTGCCTAGGGGTACTTTACCACCGAGCTGTATCTCCAGTCTTTTATTTTTACTTTGAGACAGGGTCTTGCTAAATTGCTAAGTCTGGCCTCAAACTTGTAATTCCTCTGCCTCAGCCTGATAATATTTTTGGTAACTGATGGTAGGGAGCCTTTATATTCACTTCCACTTCTCTGCCACTGTCTATTTTTTTTACGCCATCCCCTTTCCATCTTGCTTCTAGGGAATTTCCCTGTACTTACTAGTGATTTTCCTCTGGCTCTCATTCCTCATACCATAATTAATTTCATTTGTCTTTTTCCACATATTCAAACTTTGTTTGAACTTCACTTTTCCTTCTTCTATCCAATTTTTAATACTCAAAAAAAATCCTGCATGTCATTTCATTTTTGAGCACAAAGACGTTGAAGATCGATCCTTTCAATAGTAGGGCAAATGAGCCATCATTATCAAGTAAAAGGTAAGCTAGAAGTGAAATCATATATTAGGAAATCTAGGTCTCAGGATTTAGCTCAGTGGTAGAGCACTTGCTAAGCATGCTTAAGGCCCTGGGTTCATCCCCAGAATCACAATGAATGAATGAAAGGGAAAAAGAAAGAAAAGCAAAGGAAGGAAAGAAGGGAGAAAGAAAGCTATTAAGCTGCAAGGTGTTCCCCTCTAAATTCTCTAGCTAGTCTTCACCTAACTAAATTTTAAGAAAAATAAACTTTTGAGTTGAATTGAGAACATAACCACTTAGTTATAAGCACTGTAACATAGTACAGTTTATATAGCATAAAATACTATACATATTTTATTTTCCTTTAGTCATTTTTGGTACCTCCTCCTACTATACATTATATAATATATAGATAAAAGTGATAAAAGATATATAATTAGAATGATTAGCTATTCTGCCTGGATTTGGATTTTTGTTCCCTTGGGAAGCCTCAGTTTCCTCTTTTAAAAGAGGCTGTTAATAATACTTTCACCAGTTGTGGTAGAATGTCTGAAGGCCAGCTGCTCCAGAGGCTGAGGCAGGAGGATTTCTTGAGCCCAGGAGTTCAAGGCCAACCTGGGTAACATAGCAAGAGTGCTGCTTGAAAATTTTAAAAAAGAAAAATAATTTTTTTTTCTGACCTGGTCTGTACTAGCCATTGGGGAGTCTGAGGCAGAAATATTGCAAATTTGAGGCTAGCTTGGGATTTTAGTAAGATGCGGTCTCAAAATAATGATGACAACTACTTGGGTGATACTGATGCTTCCCACAAGGTACCATTATGTTAGATGAGTTAATGGTGTATTTAAATTACTTGAAACGTGCCAGGAATGTTTCAAGAACTCAGTAAATGTTGGCTACGTAGAACTATTATAAATACTTCACGAGCTTTAAAAAAAAAAAAAGATTTTCTGGAGCTGAGGTTGTGGCTCAGTGGTAGAGCACTTGCCTAGCATGTGTGAGGCACTGGGATCAATCCCTAGCACCACATAAAAAAACTAAATAAACAAAAGAAAAGTATTATGTCCATCTACAACTAAAAAAAAAAATTTTTTTTTAAAAAGGTTTTTTGTAGTGGGGACTTTTTTGATTATATGAGGGTCAAACTGTAGAATAATTGATTGGTTTGTATCATATTATCATCTTTTATTTTGTCCTTCTACTCCACAAATACCCCAAGATTGGAGAACTTGTAAGGTTATGTTAAAACCAAGTCATTGTCTCTGAGGCCTCAGTGCAAGTGTCTGACTAGTGCCTTTAAGGCTACTCATAATATTTTAGAATCTTGTAAATTTCCCTTGAGGCTAAAAATAGCTTGACTGTATCCAGGTTATTTTGCTCTTTTGGGGGGGGGGGACTGGGGATTGAACCCAGGAGCACTTAACCATTGAGCCACATCTGCAGTCCTTTTTTGTATTTTATTTAGAGAGGGGGTCTTGTTGACGCTGACTTTGAATTCATGATCCTCTTGCCTCAGCTTCCTGAGTGCTAGGATTATGGATTACAGGCATGAGTCACAGTGCCCGGGTTTTGTTTGTTTGTTTTTTTGGTACTAGGGATTGAACCTAGGGCCTCGTGTATGCAAGGCAAGCACTCTACCAACTGAGCTATATCCACAGCCCCTTATTTTTATTTTTTGCAGTGCTAGAGATGGAATGCCAGATATCAGACATACTGGGCAGTTACTCTACCACTGAGCTACATCCTCAGGTTATTTTAGAATCCTACTAGTAGTGGGCTTTTTTTTACTATTTTGTTTTGTTTTGGTCCTGAGTATTGAACCTAGAGGTGCTCTACCCCTGAGCAATATTCCCAGCCTTTTTTATTTTTTAAATTTTGATATGGGGCCTCACTGAATTGCCCACACCGCCTCAAACTTGCAGTCTTTTTATCTCCCACTCTGGAGTAGCTGGGATTACCTGCCTATGCTACTATGCCCAGAAGACGTGGCTTATTTTGAAGATGAAAATAAATGGATTAAAATATTTTTACCCAAGGGACAAATCTTCAGGCATCAGTATAAGTAGTTTTGTAGTATATGCTTATTAAATGGTTTGAGTCTCATAAAAATCATTAAAATAAATTTGGGTTTGGAGTTCAGCAAGAGAATGGTAGCATGTGTACCATCTAATTTTTCTATACTACACAATTTAGATATGAAATAATTTGTCTCCTTAATGGGACTGTCCTTGATTATTTGTCACAAAACAAATTATATCTTCAAACAATCTGTGCTAGTTTATTAGGGAAACAGGTTATTGAGTTTTCCCCAGGAATAATTTATTGAAATCAAAAGAAATAATTATGTTAATGTTTTTTATCTTAATAGCACTTAGTCTTGAAATCTACATTAATTGCCAAGAATTTTAGATTAGCTGATCTCAGACTTGTTCTGTCATTGAAGTTTAGAGCATGTAAAACATATGCTAATACATTGAATTCCTTCAGAAAATATGAATGTACTTTTATCTTACTTTGTAAGGCAAATGTAGAATATGTAAAATATAGCCCTTATCATTTAAGAGATCATAATCTTGAGGCGACATGGTTTTTATACAAATAATCACAGCATGGGATAATTGTGTTGTAATTGCTGGAGTTTTCAACTTGAAGGAGCCAGTGATCCCTTTAGCAGAGTGGTCAAGTAGAACTTCAAGTAAATGAAGTAGAATTTGGGCAGGACCTTTAAAGGCAAGTAACATTTTAATAACAATGTGTGTTTGAGGTAGGGAATATAATGAGGAATAGAAGCAACTATAAGACATTCACATATTTATTCAATAAGTGTTGAGTTCTCTCTTTCTTCCCTGCAAAACTATAAACATGGTCAAGGTGTTTTTGGAAGATAGTGAATAAATCCAGTTTGACCAGAGCAAAGAGTTGAAATTATATTGCATTTTATATTTACATATAAATACATACATACATGTGTTTATGTAAAAGAGAATGACAGAATTATGATATGATAAGGAATTAGGCTGTGGGAAATCATTGTTGGAGTTGGTATAATATTAAAATCTTTTTAAAAAATGATTTATAAACTGGTTTTGAGATCTAAAAAGACTGAGATTGAATATAATGTAAGAAGGGCCTCAACAAGGGGAGATAGCAATAGAATCTAAATTTTATTAACATTTAGTAGGAAGCTAACTTATTTTTGAGATATGCAGTCTGGGTTCTTAAGAACACTGTTTTTTTTTGTTTGTTTGTTTTTTAAGAGAAAAGGTTTATTTTGGTTTACAATTTTGGAGGTTCCAGTCCATGATTGATTGATCCTGTAAGCTTGGGCCTGTGGCAAGGTAGCACATTATAACAGAAGTATGTGGAAGAGAAAAATAGCTTATCTCATCTACCAGGAAGCAAAAGGAAAAGAGAAGAGAAAGAGACAAGTCCCATATATAGTTTCCTTTGAGGGCACACCTCTAGTGACATAAAGATCTCATCTCCTAAAGATTCCACTACCTCCCAATATCATCACCCTGGGGGTCAAGGCTTTTAGTACATGAACCTTTGCTGGGATGGCCATTCAATATCCAAACTGTAGTATTCTGCCCTAGGCTCTCAAATGAAGTTTTCTTAAAAAGAATTTTACAGTCTAAGTGTAATGAAAATTCATGATAAAATGTGATAAATTTGATCAGTGAGTCACTTTGAGTTTTAGTCCCCAAAATTGCTCTAATATGCTGAACTACAAAATTAAGATGTCAAAGGTAAATAAGATATATTAGGTAGACTTTTAATTATTGGTTGTTCCAGTGGCTTTATACATTTAACTGTGCTCCTGCCTTGTCTTAGTTTCCACCCTAAAATGTATTAGATGAATGAATTTTTGTTACAAATTGCTATGGTTAGAATATGATTTGCTTGTGTCCCCCAAGGTGTTATATGTTGAAATTTAATACCCATTGTTAGGTATTAAGGGGTGGACACAATCCAGCTATGGTGTTTGGAGGTGTGGCCTTTGGAAAGTGTATAGGATTGCATGGGGTCATCCAGGTAGAGTCTCCATGATTGAAAGAGATGGCTTGATACGAGATATAGCAGAGAATAAAGACATACATGTAAGCTCCCTATGTCTTGCTGTTTGATAACCAGTACCACCTCAGGCCTCTACCAGCAAGAAGGCTATCAGATATTGCTTCTTGACCTTAAACTTCCAGAACCATGAGCCAACATAAACCTCTTTTTGTTAAAACAAATCCAGTCTAAGATATTGTGTTATTGCCATCCAACAACAAACTAATACACAAATAACTATATGGATTGGGAAAGAAAACTGGAAGACTATATACTGGCAAATAGCTGTTTTCGTTCTTACTGGCTGTCTATGTATATACTTAGAGTGAACTAGTGTGTTAATATATAGAAGGCTTAGCCGGGCGTGGTGGCTCAAGCCTGTAATCCCAGAACTTAGGGAGGCTGAGACAGGAGAATCACGAGTTCAAAGCCAGCCTCAGCAATGGCAAGGCGCTAAGCAACTCAGTGAGACCCTGTCTCTACATAAAAAACACAAAATAGGGCTGGGAATGTGGCTCAGTGGTGTAGTACCCTGAGTTCAATAACTGGTACCACAAAAAAAAAAAAAAAAAAAAAAAAATATATATATATATATATATATATGTACATATATATAGAAGGCTTAACTTCAGAACTCATGATTTTATACCTGAAAGATAGGTATTCCCCACTCATTTGAAAGATTAGTATATATGTAAAATTCTCTGAGCTAGTAGCTTCATTAATAATTCAGCAAACACTTTGCACTTGCTATGTATCAGGCACTGTTTCATATACTCTGGAACTACACAAATAAATACCTTTTTTTTGGACAGTGCCAGGATTGAAACCCAGGGCCACCTCATACACTCTAGGCAAACATTGTACTACAAAGCTATATCACTCCTAGCCCATAAATATATTTTGAAGATATTACCTTCCGAGAATTTAACAGGTGTAATGCAAGAAAAAAGGATAAACAAGTGAAATATGAGGAAAAATGAAGAAAAGTAATACTAACAAGAAAAACAGGAGTGTTCTCCTAGCATGTGAGAAATTAATAAGAAGAAGATAAATAATCTAGCCGGGCGCGGTGGCTCAAGCCTGTAATCCCAGCACTTAGGGAGGCTGAGACAGGAGAATTGCGAGTTCAAAGCCAGCCTCAGCAATGGCGAGGCGCTAAGCAACTCAGTGAGACCCTGTCTCTACATAAAACACAAAATAGGGCTGAGGATATGGCTCAGTGGTCGAGTACCCCTGAGTTCAATCCCCAGTACCTCCCCCCAAAAAAAAGAAAGAAAAAAGAAAAATAATCTAATACACTGGTTTTCAGTTTTTTTGTGTTAGACCTGCCGTTAACTTGTTACAATTCTTTAGTTAATATCTCTAGGTCTGAGTTTCTTCTTCCCCTCTATCCTGATCTTATGACTCCCCTTTGTTTTAATATCAAAGACTTGACATTTCTAAAGTCTTTATCTAAAAGGTGATTAGATTAGCTGCTTTTTAAAGGGAATGTAAGATTCTTCTCTTACATAAAATATTTTATTTTTAATTTTCCTACTTTGTGTTATGTGATAATTCAAGCAAAAACAAAAGTGGAGAAAATAATGAACTCCTAAAGCAAATCCTTGTTTTCATTATTTCAGAATATATTTATAAAACAGGATATTTTTATTTTTTTAAAAAAATCACACCATGAGCTGAACATAGTGCTTCATACCTATAGTCCCAGCTACTCAGGAGGTTTAGGTAGGAGGATCACTTGAGCTTACAAATTTGAGACCAGAGGCTGGGAGTGTAGCTCAGTGGTAGAGCGAGCACCTGCCTAGCACACGAGGCACTGGGTTCAATCCTTAGCACTTCATAAAAATAAAATAAAATAAACATTGTATCCATCTATAATTACAAATATTTAGAAAAAAAATTAAACAAGCAAATTCGAGACCAGCCAGGGCAACATAGCAAGACCTTCATTTGAAAAAATTAAAGTAAATTTTTAAAAAATCACGTGATCATCATACCTTTAAAAATTAAGTATTATAATTAAAAATTGTGGACTATTTTACTATGTACACATACATTTATCACTATGGGCCCCTTTTCTGTTTCCATGTGGAATGAAATAAAAGGTACATAAGGGGCTGGAGTTGTAGCTCAGTGGTAGAGCCCTTGACTAGCACACGTAAGGCATTAGGTTAAATCCTTGGCACTGAATAAAAATAAATAAAGGTAGCCGGGTGTGGTGGCTCACATCTGTAATTCCAGCACTTTGGGAGGCTGACAGGAGAACCACGAGTTCAAAGCCAGCCTCAGCAACGGTGAGGCGCTAAGCAACTCAGTGAGACCTTGACTCTACAGAAAACACAAAATTGGGCTGGGGATGTGACTCAGTGGTCGAGTGCCCCTGAGTTCAATCCCTGGTACCAAAAAATAAGTAAAAATAAAAATAAATAAATAAATAAAGGTGTTGTGTCCATCTACAACTACAAAAAAAGTGAAAAGTATATGACATGTATAATTTAATAAAAACTATAAAGTGAACATAGGAATAAAGAAATGGAATATGATTGATAGCCCCAGAAATCCAGTTTGTCCCTCTGCCCCCTACTTGTACGCTTCTTGGTCTTCCATAACTACTATATGAATGCAGTCTGCCTGGCTTTCTTATACAGTCATGCATAACTTAACTATTGGACATATTCTAAATAGTGCATCATTAGGCAGTTTCATTGTCATGGGAACATAGTATATGTAAACAAACCTAGATGGATTTGGGTGCAGTGGCTCATGCCTGTGATCCCATCTACTTGGGAGGCTGAGGCAGGAACATCAGAATTCAAGGCCAGTCTGGACAACTTTTGAGACCTTGTCTCAAAATAAAAATAAAAAGGGCTGGGGATATAGCTTAGTGGTAAAGAGGCACTGGGTTTAATCCCCAGTACCAAATAAAATAAAACCTAGATGGTTTAGCCTAGGTTATGACAATATAGCCTGTTTTTCCTATGCTACAAACATTATATATAGCATTTTACTGTTATGAACACTGTAGGTAATTGTAATACAGTGGTACTTGTGTATTTGAACACAGAAAAATGACTAAAAATACAATGTGATAGGAATTTTCAGCTTCATTGTAATCTTATGGGACCACTCTCTCATATGTGGTCTATCATTAATTGAAATGTCTTCCAGAGTTTATGACTATAGTTTTACCATCTTAGATATGCATCTCTAAAAATAATAGGTTTAATTTTTCTAATTTTATATGAATAGAATCATACTGTGGTTTCTTATATTACATGTCTATTTCAATATTTAAGCTTTAACTATGAGCTCTTATATCTGTTTTAAAATTGTTTCTATTGACATTACTCCATTGTACAGCTTATTCAATTTTTTCTTGACTTTTTATTTTGTATGAATAGAATCATACTGTGGTTTCTTACATTACTTGTCTATTTCAATATTTAAGCTTTAACTGTGAGCTCTTATATCTGTTTTAAAATTATTTCTGTTGATATTACTCCATTGTACAGCTTATTCAATTTTTTCTTGACTTTTTATTTTTGTCTTTTTAACATATGAAAGTGGGGTTTTATTGACTTCAAATTTCTTGATAGTTTTCACTTGTAATGTTCTGGCTTTTACAACCAGCACTTCTGTGATCATTATTCTATGCATGTTCTGTTACACATGTAGAAGCTGTTTTAGGGCACAGACAGGTAGAATTGTTGGGTTATTGGGTATGCATATCTTCTACCTGACTGAAAACACCAACATGGTGTGCCAGGTTACATTCCAATTAACAGCAAATGAGAGTTCTTATTTTCTATGATGGACCTATACAAAATTACCAGTAAGGTAGATTTATAAAATTATTTTAGTGTAATTTTTTTTTGCCACAACACAGTGATTTTAAAAATAAAAAGTTTTATTAAGGTATAATTGAAATACAGCAAATTGAACACATTTAAAGAATACAATAGTAATAATTATATGGTCTTGGTCCTGACTTCTGATACAGAGTTTCAGAAAACCTTGGAATTTCCCAGTGGTAGTGTCTTTGCTATGCCATTGAGGTAGTTCTTGTCAGATTCCCTAAATAGCTTCATGGGGATTGGTCACCATAAAGGCCAATAACAAGATTAAAGGAGTGAAACTTTGGACCCTCTGACCTCCCAGGAGAGGAGGAAGGCTAAAGGTCGAGCTCAGTCATGTCTGTGGAATAAAACCCCAGTATAATCTGTGGATCCTAAGGTTAAGAGAAGCTTACCTAAACCAGGTGTGGTAGCACACTCCTCTAATCCCAGTGACTCAGGAGGCTGAGGCAGGCAGGAAGTCTACAAATTTGAGACCCAATTTGAGACCCTGTCTTCAAAATAAAAAATAAAATGTGCTGGGGATGTAAAGTGTCCCTAGGTTCAATCCCCAGTACTAGGGAAAGGGAAAGAGAGGGGCTGGGGGCGGGGGAGGGAGAGAGGAAAGCTCTGCCTTCCCATCTCTCACCCCTCACCAAGAACTTGACTTAGTATGTCTCTTAAGTTTGAGTTACACCCTTTATAATAAAACCATATTCATACATATAGTTCTTTCAATGACTTCTGTGAGTCATTCTAGCAAGTTTTGAATCTGAAAGAATTGTAGGAAGCATGAGATTTATAGCTAGTCTGTAAGAAGTACAGAGGATCCTCAAGACCTATGGCTAGCATGTAGCACACTCCAATTGTTCGAGAGTTGCTGTTAGGATGTGGCAACTTAAGTTTTGATATATGTGTACAGTCTTGACATAATAACCACCATCAAGATGGTGAACATATTTGTTACCCCTGTTGAGTTCCCTTCTTTCCCTTTTAGTTCTGCTTCCTATTTGTATCTGTATTTTTTTTTTTTAATCTCAGCATACTCTCTATGTAGTTGCCTCTATCATTCTTTTAATTGTTGGTTAGTATTCCTTTATATGAGTATATCACAGTAGGTTTATCCATTTGCTTTTTAATGGACAGTGGTTATTTCCAATTTTGGGATATTATGAATATAAGTGATATGAAGAGTTTTTATGTTACATACGTTTTCAGTAAATATTTGAAAGTAGGCTGGGTATGGTAGTATGTGACTGTAGTCTCAGATATTCAGATAAGCTTAGGCATTAATCACCTGATCCCAGAAGTTCAGGGCCTGCTTAGGCAACATATGAAGACTACCTGTCTTTAAAAATGAGGATGTGGGGAGTGGACTTTGGCTTAAATGTTAAATGTATCTAAGTTTATGAAAGTACCAAAATAGTTGTACCATTTTATATTCTTAGCACTAGTGTATGTTCCTTTTGTAAAGTGTTCAAATTTTTCCCCCATTTTTGAATTGGGCAACTCATCTGATTTGAAAACTTAAAACTTATAAAATGACAGTAATCAAAGCTATGTGGTATAGATACCACAATATGAGTCTAACTAAAAAGAACCAATTTTTAAAAAAGAATATAGTAAGAGTCTAGAGATAGTCCCACACATTAACAGTTTTTTTCCCCCAACCAAAAAAAAAAAAAAAAAAAAACCCCAAGACACATCAATGGAAAAGTCTTTTTTAGAAATGGTGCTGGAGCACTTGTATACAATGTTTGAAATTATCTTGGTGAATTACAGACATAAATGTAGAACTTCTAGAAAATGTAGGAGAAAATCTTTGCAACCTTTGATTAAGCAAAGATGTCTTAGAATGCGAAGCATAAACCTTAAAAGAAAAAAATTTACTAATTGGACTTCATTAACTAAATCCTTCATCAATTAATTTTTCTGTATTATTAGATTTAAAAGACAAACTACAGACTGGAAGAAAATATTTGTAAAATACATCTCTGAAAAAGGATTAGTATCTAGAACATGTAAAAGCTAGTCATTTTCTTTTGCACAATATATTCACACACCGTTAGATATAAAACATACATTTTTCAGTGTGTTTATTTTTTTTTAATGAAAAGTCCTAACAATTTTAAAAAGAAAGAAAAGCCTTACAAGAAAGAGTAAATGTTTCCATGCTGAAAAATGTTGGAATCAATGATTGCTTAATGCTGAATCCAGAATGGAAAACAAACAGAAGAGTTACTTTGCTTCATATTACTTGACTAAATGCTATTGCTGACTATCCAATCTCTAAACATAGTTTAAGGTTCAAACACTGTGTTGTTTGAGGACCGCCTTTATTCCATCATTCCACAATGAAGGAGCTCATCTCTGGCTTGACTATTAATTGAAAAATCCTTATTTGCTGGGTAAATATTATAATGACAAGTTATAGTGCATCTGTTATGTGCTATTCTTTGTTTTAAGGGCTTTATGACTATGAATCCATGTAATATCCAAAAAACTTAATGGGATTGGTAAAATTAGCTTCTTTTACAAATAAGAACACTGGGTTCAAAAAGATTAAGAGATTTATTCAAAGTCATATAACCAATAGTGTCATAATCCATATAAAAAATGCATATTTTTAAACATTTACTTAAGTACTGTGGATCTTTCAAAAACAAATATGCTGTTAATGTCTGTTGTGGGTTGAAATGTCTCCCTTAAAAGATACGCTTAAAGTCCTCACTTAAGGGTCTTTGCAGATATAATTAAGTTGAGAATTTATACTCAATTAGGGTATGCTGTAATCTAATATGACTTAAGCTTTTATAAGAAGCTTTGAAAACAAAGTCATACAGAGAGAGAAGTTATATGAAGATCAAGGCAGAGATTAGAGTCATGCATCTGTAAACCACGGAAAGTAAGAATTGTAAGAAGCAAGGGGAAAGAAGCAAGGGAAAGTTCTTCCCTAGAAACTTCAGAGGAATCATAGGCCATTTAAATTTAATTTCTTGCCTTGAAAACTGTGAGGGAATAAATTTCCATTATTTCAAAACAAAAACAAAAGTAACCAAAACCTTCCTCAAAATTCATAGAAAACAGGCAAAATATTTAAAGAGGTACTTCACCAAGAAAATGTGTAGATGGTAAGTAAAAACATGAAAAGCAGCTCAATATTGTATTATTTCATTAGCAGTTGGGAAAGTTCAAACTAAAACCTCAATGAAAGCCACAAGATTAGTAGCTGAGAACAAACAAGTGACAAAACAAAAAATCAAAACACCTAGCCATTGGTGAGCAATTGCAGCTCTCATATAGGGCTTATAGGAACACAAACTAGTACAGTGACTTTTGAAAATCTTTTGGCAGTTTGTCATGAAGTAACATACACACTTAGCATATATCTTACCAACCATCATGTTAGGATTTTACATAGAGATATAAAAACATATTCATTAGGGCTGGGTTGTAGCTCAGTGGTACAGCGATTGCCTAGCCTGTGTGAGAGGCACTGGGTTCAATCCTCAGCACTGCATAAAAATAAACAAAGGTATTGTATCCATTCTACAATTTTTAAAAAAGTCTTTAAAAAGTTCATTGAAAAGATTGTTCACAGGGCTGGGATTATGGCGCAGTGGTAGCATGCTCGCCTAGCACGCATAAGGCACTGGGTTCGATCCTCAGCACCACATAAAAATAAAATAAAGATATTCTGTCACCTACAACTAAAAAATAAACATTTTTTTTAAAAAAAAAGATTGTTCACAAATATTTATAGTGGCTTCATTCATAATTGTCAAGAACCAGAAACAATTCAACTGCCAGGTCAGCAAATTTTAAAATATTTAAAATGATAAAAATCATACAAAGTACATTCTTTGTTGTTGTTGTTGTTGTTGTTCTAATTAGTTATACATGACAATAGAATGCATTTTGACACATCATACATAAATGGAGTATAACTTCTCATTCTTCTGGTTGTATACGATATAGAATCATACTGGTCATGTAGTCATATATGCACATAGGGTAATAATGTCCAATTCATTTTGCTATCCTTGCTACCCCCACATCCTCTCTCCCTTCACTCCCCTCTGCCTAATCCAAAGTAACTATTCCTCTGTAGCCACCACCCCCTTAGTGTGAATTAACATCCACATATCAGAGGAAACATTCAGCCTTTGGTTTTTGGGGTGATTAGCTTATTTTGGTTAGCATATCATCCAGCTCCATCCATTTACTGGCAAATGCCATCATTTCATTTTTCTTTAAGGCTGAGTAATATTCCATTGTGTATATATAACACATTTTCTTTATTCATTCATATGTTTGAAGGACACCTAGGTTGGTTCCATAGTTCAGCTATTGTGAGTTGAGCTGCTATAAACATTAATGTGGCTGTGTCACTGTGGTATGCTGATTTTAAGTCCTTTGGGAATAAACTGAGGAGTGGGATAACGGGTAAATGCTGGTTCCATTCCAAGTTTTCTAAGGAATCTCCATACTACTTTCCAGAGTGGTTGCACCAATTTGCAGTCCCACCAGCAATGTATGAGTATGCCTTTTCCTCCACATCCTCACCAACACTTGTTTGTATTCTTGATAACTGCCATTCTGACTGGCATGAGATGAAATCTTAGAGTAGTTTTGATCTGCATTTCTCTAATGGCTAGAGATGTTGAACATTTCTTCATATATTTGTTTATTGATTGTATATCTTTTAAGAAGTTTCTGTTCATTCCTTGGCCCATGTATTGATTGGGTTGTTTGGGTTGGTTTTTTTTTTTGGTGTTAAGTTTTTGGAGATCTTTATATATCCTAGAGATCAGTGCTCTATCTGATGTGCACGTGGCAAAAATTTGCTCTCAGAATGTAGGCTCTCTGCTTACCTCATTGTTTTTTGTTTTTTGCTGAGAAGAAGCTTTTCAATTTGAATCCATCCCATTTATTGATTCTGGCTTTTATTTTTTGTGCTATAGGAGTCTTGCTAAGGCAGTCAGAGCCTAATCTGACATGATGGAGATTCGGACCTATTTTTTCCTCAGTTAGGCACAGGGTCTCTGGTCTAATTCCTAGGTTCATGATCCACTTTGAGTTGAGTTTTGTATATAGTGAGAGATAGGAGTTTAGTTTCATTTTGCTGCATATGGATTTCCAGTTTTCCCAGCACTACTTGTTGAAGAGACTATCTTTTCTCCAGTGTATGTTTTTGGCACCTTTGTCTAGTATGAGCTAACTGTATGTAAATGGGTCTGTCTCTGTGTCTTCTATTCTATACCATTGATCTACATGTCTCTTTTGGTACCAATACCATGCTGTTTTTGTTATTATAGCTTTGTAATATAGTTTAAGGTCTGGTATTGTGATGCCTCCTGCCTTAGTCTTTTTGCTAAGGATTTCTTTGGCTATTCTGGGTCTCTTATTTTTCCAAATGAATTTCATGATTGCTTTTTCTATTTCTATAAAGAATGATGTTAGGATTTTAATTGGAATCACCTTGAATCTGTATAGTGCTTTGGGTAGTACGGCCATTTTGACAATACTGATTCTGCCTATCCAAGAGCATGGGAGATCTTTCTATCTTCTAAGGTCTTCAATTTCTTTCTTTAGTGTCCTATAGTTTTCATTGTAGAGGTCTTTCATCTCTCTTGTTAAATTGATTCCCAAGGTTTCTTAAAGGGGGTAGTTTCCCTAATTTCTCTTTCAGAGGATTCATAACTGATGTATAGAAATGCATTTGATTTATGGGTATTGATTTTATATCCTGCTACTTTGCTGAATTCATGTATTAATTTTAGAAGTTTTCTGGTGGAGTATTTTGGATCCTTTATTCTAAAGAATCATATTGTCAGCAAATAATGATAATTTAAGTTCTTCTTTCCTTATTTGTATCCCTTTAGTATCTTTCATCTGTCTAATTAGTCTGGCTAGAGTTTCAAGAACTATGTTGAGTAAAATTGGTGAAAGAGGACATCCCTGTTCCTTACTTACAGGGAATGCTTTCATGTTTTCCCCATTGAAGATGATGTTAACCTTCGGTTTTGCATAGATAGCTTTTACAATGTTGAGGTATGTTCCTACTATCCCTGGTTTTTCTAGTATTTTGAACATGAAGAGGTGCTGTATTTTGTCAAATGCTTTTTCAGCATCTATAGAGATAATCATATGATTCTTGTCTTTAAGTCTATTGATGTGATGAATTACATTTATTGATTTCCATATGTTAAACCAACCTTGCATCCCTGGGATGAAACCTACTTGATCATGGTGCACTATCTTTTTAATATGGTTTTGTATGTGATTTACCAGAATTTTATTGAGAATTTTAGCATCGATGTTCATCAGGGATATTGGTCTGCAGTTTTCTTCCTCGATGTGTCTTTGTTTGATTTTGGAATCAGGGTGATACTAGCCTGATAGAATGAGTTTGAAAGGGTTTCCTCCTTTTCTGTTTCATGGAATAATTTGAGGAGTATTGGTATTAATTCTTCTTTGAAGGTCTTGTAAAACTCAGCTGAGAATCCGTCTGGTCCTGGGCTATTCCTGGTTGGTAAGCTTTTGATGGTTTCTTCTATTTCCTTGCTTGAAATTGATCTGTTTAAGTTGTGTATGTCCTCTTGATTCAGTTTGGGCACATCATATGCCCCTAGAAATTTGTCGGTGTCTTTGGGATTTTCTATTTTACTGGAGTATAGATTTTCAAACTAGTTTCTAATTGTCTTCTGTATTTCAGTAGTGTCTATTGTGATATTTTCTTTTTCATCTCGAATTTTAGTAATTTGAGCTTTTTCTCCCCTTTTCATTAGGGTGGCTAAGGGTTTATCAAGTTTATTTTTTCAAAGGACCAGATTTGTTTTGTCAATGTTTTGATTGTTTCCTTTGTTTCAATTTTATTGATTTCAGCCCTGATTTTAATTATTTCCTGTGTTGTACTTCTTTTGGTGTTGATTTGTTCTTCTTTCTCTAGAGCTTTGAGATGTTATTTCAAGTTGTTTATTTGTTGACTTTTTCATTAATGAATGAGCTCAATGCAGTGAACTTTCCTCTTAACACAGCCTTCATAGTGTCCCAGAGATTTTGATATGTTTGTATCAGAGTTCTCATTTGCCTCTAAGAATTTTTTATATCCTCCCTGATATCTTCTGTTATCCATGCATCATTCAGTAGCATATTATTTAGTCTCCAGGTGATGGAGTAGCTTCTATTTTTAATTTTGTTATTGAAATTTATTGCATTCCGTTATGGTCTGAAAGAATGCAGGGTAGTATCTCTATTTTTTTGTATTTGCTAAGAGTTGCTTTGTGGCATAACATATGGTCTGTTTTAGAGAAGGATCTGTGTGGTGCTGCAAAAAAAGTGTATTCACTTGTTGATGGATGAAATATTCTGTATATGTCTGTTAATGCTGAATTATTAATTGTATTATTGAGTTCAGTGGTTTCTTGGTTGAGTGTTTGTTTGGAAGATCTGCCCAGTGGTGAGAGAGGTGTGTTAAAGTCACCCAGTATTATTGTGTTGTGGTCTGTTTGATTCTCAAAATTGAGAAGGATTTGTTTGATATATACGGATGCTCCATTGTTGGGGGCATAGGTATTTATGATTGTTTTGTCTTGTTGACGTATGGTTCCCTTAAGCAGTATGAAATGACCTTCTTTACCCCTTCTGACTTTCTTTGGTTTGAAGTCCACTTTATCTGATATGAGGCTGGAAATCCCTGTTTGTTTACGCTGTCCATTTGACTAGTATGTATTTTCCCATCCTTTCACCTTCAGTCTGTGGACGTTTTTCTTCTGAGATGAGTCTCTTGAAAACAGCATATTGTTGGGACTTTTTAAAAAATCCAATCTGCGAGTCAAGTCTTTTGTCTTTTGATTGATGAGTTTAGACCATTAACAATCAGGGTTATCATTGAAATATGGTTTGTATTCCCATTCATTTTGATTTATTTTTGGTTTTTAACTTGACTTGGTTTCTTCTTTGGTTGGCTTTTCCTTTAGTATAGTTCCTCCCTTTGCTGATTTTCATTGTTGTTTTTCATTTCCTCCTCATGAAAGATTTTACTGAGAATGTTCTCTAGTGCAGGCTTTCTCATTGTAAATTCTTTTAACTGTTGTTTATCATGGAAGGTTTTTATTTCGTAATCATATCTGAAGCTTAATTTTGCTGGATATAAGATTCTTGCTTGGCACTCATTTTCTTTCAGAGCTTGATATATGTTGTTCTAGGATCTCCTGGCTTTGAGGTTCTGGGTTGAGAAATCTGCTGAAATCTGAATTGGTTTCCCCCTGTATGTAATCTGAACCTTCTCTCTTGCATCTTTTAAAATTCTATTCTATTTTAAAATTATATCCTTTTCAAATTGTATTGTGTATGGTAGGCATTTTCATTATAATGTGCCTTGGTGTGGATCTATTGTAGTTTTGTACATTTGGTGTCCTCTAAGCCTCTTGTATTTGATTTTCCAATTCATTCTTCATATTCGGAAAATTTTCTGATATTTTTTCATTGAAGAGAGTGTGCATTCCTTTGGTTTGTATATCTGTGCCTTCCTCTCTAAATTCTTAGATTTGGTCTTTTGATGTTATCCCATAATTCTTGGACATTCTGTTCATGGTTTCTTACCATCTTCATTGTGTGATCAACTTTATTTTCAAGATTATATATTTTGTCTTCATTGTCTGAAATTTTGTCTTCCAAGTGATCTAGTCTGTTGATGATGCTTTCTCTTGATTATTATTATTTTTTTGTTTATTGTTTCCTTCATTTCAATGATTTGTTTGGTTTTATTTTCAGAGTTTCTCTCTCTCTCTTGAAGTAATCTTTTACTACCTATATATACTCTCTAATCTCTTTGTTGGATTGATCAGTTGTTCCCTTTAATTGCTCTCTTATAATATTCTGTGCTTCACAGATCATTTTTAATTATGTACATTCTGAACTCATTCTCTGACATTTCATCTATTGTGCCGTCAGTGGATTCTATTATTGTAGCATCTTGGTTTGTTTGGGGCATTTTCTTCCCTTGTTTTTTCATGTTGTTCAGGTGTCTTCCTTTCTAGCAATGCTGATCTGAGGTATTACAGTTCTGCCCTATAATCTTGTAGTGTCCCTGCAAGTTACCAATACCTCACCTCTGGTATTACTGGACTTACAGGGACCTCAGGGATGATCTTCCTGGTTCTGGCTGTTGTCTCTAGATGGAACTGGGCAGGGACATCCACCAGTTGGTAGATATGGGGCTGCAGCGTGGTTGGTCTCCTCCTCCGTGTGTTGGACCATGGTCTGTCTCTCCAGCCTCCTCCACGTTCAGGCTGGGATCCTTAGAGTAGTTTAATTTCCATTTCTCTAATTGCTAGAAACGTTGAACATTTTTTCATATATTTGTTTTTCAGTTGTATTTCTCCTGTGAAGTGTCTGTTCAGTTCCTTTGTCTGTTATTGATTGGGTTATTTGGTTTTTTTTGTTGTTGCATTTTTTGAGTTCTTTGTACATTCTGAAGATTAATGCTCTACCTGAGGTGCATGTGGTAAAGATTTTCTCCCATTCTGTAGGCTCTGTCTTCACATTATTGTTTCCTTTGCTGAAAAGAAGCTTTGTAGTTTGAATTCATCCCATTTATTGAATCTTGATTTTACATGTTGCACTTTAGGAGTCTCATTAAAGAAGTCAGATCCTAAACTGACGTGGTGAAAATTTAGGCCTACTTTTTCTTCTTTTAGGTGCAGGGTCTCTGTTCTAGTGCCTGTCTGAACCACTTAGATTTGAATTGTGTGCAAGGTAAGAGGGGTTTAATTTCACTTTGTTACATATGGATTTCCAATTTTCCCAGCACTATATGTTGAATAGGCTATCTTTCCTTCAGTGAATTTTTGGCGCCTTTGTCTAGTATGAGATAACTATATTTATGTGTGTTTGCTTCTGTCTCTTCTATTCTGTACTATTGGTATACATGTCTGTTTTGGTGCCAATACCATGCCATTTTTATTACTATGGCTCTGTAGTATAGTTTAAGGTCTGGTATTGTGATGCCTCCTACTTCACTCTTCTTGCTAAGAATAACTTTGGCAGCTGGGCGCAGTGGCGCACGCCTGTAATCCCAGCACTTTGGCAGGCTGAGACAGGAGAATTGGGAGTTCAAAGCCAGTCTCAGCAATGGCGAGGTGTCAAGCAATTCATTAAGACCCTGTCTCTACATAAAACACAAAATAGAGCCGAGGATGTGGCTCAGTGGTCAAATACCCCTTAGTTCAATTCCTGGTACCAAAAAAAAAAAAAAAGAAAGAAAGAAAAGAATAACTTTGGCTATTTTGGGTCTCATGTTTCCAAATGAATTTAATGATTGCCTCTTCTATTTCTACCAAGAATATCATTGGGATTTTAATAGGAATTGCATTAAATCTGTGTAATGCTTTTGGAGGTGTGGCCATTTTGACAATATTAATTCTACCTGTTCAGGAGCACAGGAGGTCTTTCCATCCTCTAAGTTCTTCAGTTTCTTTCTTTAGTGTTCTGTAGTTTTCACTGTAGAGGTCTTTTACACTCTTTTGTTAGATTGATTCCCAAGTTTTTTGTTTTGTTTTGTTTTGAGGCTACTGTGAATAGTTTTCCTAATTTCTCTTTGAGTAGATTCATCACTGATGTATAGGAATGCATTTGTTTTATGATGTTAATTTTATATCCTGTTACTTTTCTGAATTCATTTATTAGTACTAGAAGTTTTCTGGTGGAATTTTTTGGAGCTTCTATATATAGAATCGTGTCATCAGCAAATAGTGATAGTTTGTGTTCTTCTTTTCCTATTCGTACTTTTCAATTTTTTTCTCCTGTCTAATTGCTCTGGCTAAGGGTTTCAGGGATGATATTAAATAGAAGTAATGAAAGGAGGGCATCCTTGTCTTGTTCCAGTTGTAGAGAAAATGCTTTCAATTTTTCTCCATGTAGAATGATGTTGGCTTTGGGTTTAGCATAGATAGCTTTCACAATGTTGAGGTATGTTCCTACTATCCCTAGTTTTTCTAGTGTTTTTAACATGAAGAGATGCTGTATTTTGTCAAATGCTTTTTCTGAACCTATTGAGATGATCATATGATTTTTGTTTTTAGGTCTGTTGATGTAATTTATTGATTCCCGAATGTTGAACTAACCTTGTATCCCTGGGATGAACCCCAGTTGATCATGGTGCAAAGTACATTCTTTTAGCCTAACAATAAACAAACTTTCTAGTATGCCATTGCTCTGGAATTCAAAGGAAAAATTACTGATACGTGAAACAAGAATGGATCCAGGTGCATTATTATAAGTTAATATGACCAAATCTAAATAGCCCTATATACAAATAGTATGACATAAATATGTTCATGTGACATTCTATAAGAGGTAAAAGCATAAAGATAGAGCACAGATCAAGGGTTGCTGTGCTAAGGAAGAAACTGAGAACTGACTTCAAAGGTGTACAAAGGAACTTTAAGAGCAGATGAGAATTTTTCTTTTTTTTTTGTTTTTGTTTTTGTTTTTGGTACTAGGGATGGAACTTGGGGGCACTTGACCACTGAGTCACATCCTCAGCCCTAATTTGTATTGTAATTTTGAGACAGGGTCTCACTGAGTTGTTTAGGGCTCACTAAATTGTTGAGGCTGGCTTTGAACTCGTGATCCCTTTTCCTTAACTTCCTGAACCACTCCCAGGTGGTTCACTCTACAGGCATGTGCCACCGTGCCTGCAGGTGAGAGTCCTTAGTATTATTAAAATGTCACTTCTTAGCCAGGCTCAGTGGCACAAACCTCTAATACCATCACTTAGGGAGGCTGAGACAGGAAAATTGCAAGTTCAAAGCCAGCCTCAGCAATGGCGAGGCACTAAGCAACTCAGTGAGAACCTGTTTCTAGATAAAACACAAAATAGGGCTGGGGATGTGGCTCAGTGGTTGAGTGCCCCTGAGTTCAATCTCCAGTACCAAAAAAAAAAAATGTCACTTCTTGGGGCTGGGGTTGTGCCTCAGTGGTAGAGCGCTTGACTAGCACGTATGAGGCATTGGGTTTGATCTTCAGCACCACATAAAAATAAAAATTAAGGGGCTGGGGCTGTAGCTCAGTGGTAGAGTGCTTGCCTCGCATGTGTGCGTCACTGAGTTCAATCCTCCGCACCACATAAAAATAAATAAATAAAACGAAGATATTGCGTCCATCTACAACTAAAAATATTTTTTAAAAAATAAAAAATTAAAATTTATTGTGTCCACCTACAACTAAAAAATATATGTTTAAAAAATAAGTCACTTCTCTTAACAGTTGTTTTACTTGGCATCTTCTTGACCACCAGCAAAACTGAGTCCCTTTTTTGTATTGACTACTTGGGTTTCATTCATGAAGTATTAGGCTAGTAAGACTTCTGTCTATTTTTCAATTGAGTTTTCTTTTTCTTTTTCTTTTTTCTTTTTTTACACTAAATTCTAGGAGTACGTTATCTATATATTTGACTAGCTCTTTTTTGTTTGTATTTATGATAATCATGTGCTTCTATTCTGTGGCATATTTTTCCAAAACTTTCCAGAGGTCTTTTCTTTTTCCCCCCTCTATTGGTCAAAAATTTTTTTATGCAACATTACTTCCTTTCATGTATGCATTCCACTTATGTGAGTGCAGAAGTTCTATAGTGGCATCCACAGAAGAGTCCCAAGGTAGGAGAGCAGTGTCATGTAGCTATCTGAGGCAAGAAGCTATCAAGTGGTGCCTTTGTGACATTGGTCAGAGCCCACTACTATAGTTTTTTTTTTTTAATTTCTTTTTTTAAAACATATTTTTAGATGTTGATGAACCCTTATTTTATTCATTTATTTAGATGTGGTGCTGAGAATCAAACCCAGTGCCTCACACATGCTAGGCAAGTGCGCGACCACTGAGCCACAACCCCAGCCCTCTAATTTCTTTTTAATTATACATGACAGTAGAATGTATTTTTACATATCATACATACATGGAGTATAACTTCTCATTTTTGTGGTTGTACATGATGTGGAGTTACACTGGTCATGTATTTCTATATGAACATAGGAAAGTTTTGTCTGATTCATTCTGTACTTTCCCATTCCCACCCCCTTTATTCCCCTCAATCCTCCCTTGTCCAATCTGGTGAACACCCTCACCTCCTATTGTGAGCCAGCATATGCATATCAGAGAGAACATTCAGAGAGTATATTTGGCCTTTGGTTTTTTTGGGATTGGCTTATTTCACCTAGCATGATAGTCTCCAGTTCCATCCATTTACTGGCAATTGCCATAATTTCTTCTTATGGCTGAGAATATTTCATTGTGTGTATATATACAACATTTTCTTTATCCATTCTAGAGATGTCTTTTGATGATATTTTAATTTTGTAGAAAGAGCCAATCTTTTAATTAGCACTGTTTGTTTCTTAAGAGATTCTTACATGAACATACATTTTATTATCTTTTAAGATTTGCTTTTCAAATTTCAACTTTCATTTCACTGGAAATTATTATTAAACTTCTAAAGTGGTTTATCTTTACCATTACTTCTTAGTAAAGGGACTTTTTTATTTAATGATATCTTCTGTGGTATGGTTGAGGGAGGAGTATTATAAAATCTTCGTTGACATTTTGAAATCTGTAGAATTTAATGATTAATGCAACAAGGTTTTACTTTTAATTGCTGAGTAGTGATATATTGGAAATAGTTTAATTTAGAGTGTGTAGATATTGTCCTTATCTTTAACAATCATATAAGCTTTTTGGATTTGACTGAAATTCTAAAATCAAATGATTTCACACAATATTATCTGATACCCCAAACAACTGGATAAGTTTACAATATTAGACCTGCATTGTAACCTGGAACCAATTAGTTGAAGTAGGCTCTATCTTCTTTGAAGAGGTAATGTACTGTTTTTTTGTTTTGTTTTGTTTTGTTTTGTTTCCGTACTAGGGATGGAACTCATGGGTACTCGACCACTGAGCCACATCCCCAGCTCCATTTTGTATTTTATTTAGAGACAGGTTCTCACTGAGTTGCTTAGCGCCTCGCTGTTGCTGAGGCTGGCTTTGAACTTGCAATTCTCCTGTCCCAGCCTCCCAAAGTGCTGGGATTACAGGCGTGCGCCACCATGCCTGGCTGGTAATGTACTTGTTATTTCTTCCCAATCTTGATTCCTGTGTCCCTCCCCTCTGAATTGCAACTCCTGCTATAGACTCTTCTCACTAGGAATATATGTATATTAAAATTTTAAACAAATTCCTAATGGTAGATAGACACTAATTGATTAACTAGACCTGAGTAAGTTTTATGCCAGAATTGTAGGATAGTTATGGGACATGATATTGAATGTCCCACTTGTTTGTTAAATACATAATTACCAGACTAGATGTTAAAAAGGCATTTCTTTAATCTTTAAAAGAGAGGAAAGATTGTATGCCCACTTTGTCTAGTGACTGTTTTAACCACTGGGGATACTGTTAATAAAACAAGTTGTTTTCTTGACAAAACTTAAGTAAAAGAAATGTGTTTCTGACTTGATTTTGAAAGTAGTTTACAATTAAAATTAACATACTTTAGCCAGGAATGGAAATGTATCCCTGTAATCCCAGCTCCTTGGGAAGATGAGACACAATCAATTCAAGGCCAACCTCGGCAATTTAGCAAGAGACCTGTCTCAAAATAAAAGGGACTAGGTGTAACTGGGTGTAACTACCACTGGATGGTAACTCAGTGGTAGAGTGCCCAAGAATTACAACCCAGTACCCTAAACGCATAAATATTTCATTAACATTTCTATATTAAGTTAAAGATACGATGAGGAAAATGTTTTATTAAAAACAAAGAAGAAGAATGATACTTTCTCCCATTCCATTATTGCTTAACATTCAACCACATTTTGAAAAATAGACAAGTTTTATTTGGTAAAACTTTCATTTCAATTATTAATATGTATGTGCTTATTCCTGAATTGTGGTAAATGTATTTTGTTCAAACTTTAAACTTTTATTTTTATATAATTATAGACTTAGAATACTGGGAATTGAACTCAAGGTGGCTCAAACATTGAGCCACATCCCTAGCCCTTTTTATGTTTTATTTTGAGACAGTCTCACTAAGTTGCTGAGGCTAGTGTTTTAACTCGTGATCCTCCTGTGTCACTGGGATTACAGATAGGCACCATCATGCCCGGCTTATTATTACAGACTTTAAGAAACATTACAAGAATAGTACAAAGAGGTACAAATGGAGTGAGGGAACCACCATCCTAACACAAGTGGGTGTCACTACTGCTTTAGTGCATACCACCACTTTCAGGTGTTACCTGGCTTCACTAACAGATTAAATTCTAACAAAAAGAAAAAAAAAATTTCCAGTACCAGGGATTGAACTCAGGAGCACTCAACCACTGAGCTACATCCCTAGCCCTATTTTGTATTTTATTTAGAGATAGGGTCTCACTGATCTTCTTAGTGCCTCACTGTTCCTGAGGCTGGCTTTGATCCCTGTCTCAGCCTCCCAAAGTGCTGGAATTACAGGCGTGTGCCACTGCGCCCAGCAAAATTATTTCTTTTTTTTTCTTTTGTACAATAGTTTTACAGTTCATTTCATGTTGGGTCTTACCTTGATTTCCTTTCCCCTTCCTCCTTTTGTTTTCTTTGAACTTAATGTGCTATTTTCTCACTTCTTGATATGAAACTATAGGTTATTAATTTTTCATTATTCTTTTTGTAGTAGTACATTTAAGGTTGTTAGTTTCCCTTAAAAATAGCTTCATTGCATCCCATGAGTTTTTTTAAGTTGTAGATGGAGATAATACCTTTATTTATTTTATTTTAAATATTTTGTTTAGTTGATGAACACAATATCTTTATTTATTTTTATGTGGTGCTGAGGATCGAACCCAGTGCCTCTGATATGCTAGGCGAGTGCTCTACTGCTGAGCCACGTCCCCAGCCCTGCATCCCATGAGTTTTGATAGTTTGTATTATCATTGAGTTAAAAATATTTTATAATTTCCAATATGATTCATTTTTTGGTCAATTGAACTTTCATAAATACTTAATAAATAAAACCAGTCTTGTTTCTAAAATTTTCATAGAATAGGAAAAAATTTGTTTCAAGCCAGTAGAACCTCAATACTAAAATCTGACAAGATTGTCTTAAGAAGCTACAAACCCATTTCTATCATGTATATCACTTAATAAAAATTGAAACAATGTAAAAACAAATATATAAAAAATATATATATATAAAACTATTATGACCACGTTGACTTTATTTCGGGAATGAAAACTTGGGCTGGGCTTAGATTGTATGAGTATAAGCTAGGATTAAAATTAGAAAATCAGTCTGCAGGATTTAGATATTAATAGAATTTGTGGAGAAAACATCATTTTAATAGGTGCTCCAAATTTGTGACAAAAGTGAACACTTATGATTAAAATTCTTAACAATATAGCAATAGAAGTGCATCACCAATATTTGACAGCGGTAACAGTTTAGGTAAAATATGGTTAATAGTGGTTATTTTCTAGAGCTGAGAAATTACGGATTTTTCTTTATTTCTTTTCAATTGTATTTGCATTTTATAGTGATTCTCAAACATGCATTTGTGGGGCTGGGAATATAGATCAGTGGTATAGTGCTTGCCTAGTATACACAAGGCCCTGGGTTTGATCTCCACCCAGCACCTCAAAAAAATTTTTAAAACAAAAACTTAAATAAAAAGTGCATTTGTTAATTTTATAGGCATGAATAGCAACAGTGGTTATTCATAATTAAAACTATTAATCAGAAGTACAACTACCTAAGAACTTTTAAACATGGATTTTTAAAAATTTATTCTATCTAGCTATACATGGTAGCAGGATGCATTTTGATTCATTGTACACAAATGAAGCACAACTTTTCACTTCTCTGGTTGTACAGGATGTAGAGACACACCATATGTGCCGTCATACATGTACCTAGGGCAGTGATATCCATTTCATTCCACCATCTTTCCTGCCCACATGTCCGTCCCCTCCCCTACTGTCCCTACCCTATGACCAAAATTTCTCCATTCTTCCCATGCCCCCTCCCTCATTATAGATCAGCACCCACTTACCAGAGAAAACATTTGGCCTTTGGTTTTGGGGGATTGGCTTACTTTGCTCAGCATGATATTTTCCAGCTCCATCCATTTACCTGCAAATGCCACAATTTTATTCTCTTTTAATGCTGAGTAATATTCCTAAACATGGATTTTTCTTAAGTACAAAACCTATTTAGGCGTCAAATGAAATAGCAGTTGTAAGGAACCTACATACAAAGGCATGTTTGATTTTAAAATACAAAACGGCTGGGTGTAGTGGCACATGCCAAGACGCTGAGGTAGGAGGATCGTGAGTTCAAAGTCAGCCTCAGCAAAAAGCAAGGCGCTAAGCAATTCAGTGAGACCTTGTCTCTAAATAAAACACAAAATAGGGATGGGGATGTGGCTCAGTGGTCAAGTGCCCCTGAGTTCAATCCTCAGTACCCCCCAAATAAATAAAATACAAAAGAAATATATTTGATGTTGCCAAATATGAAATCAATTTATTTGTGAATATGGGGCCAAGAACCTTTCACCTGGGCTTGATATAAAATGAATATAGAGCTGAGCACAGTGGACATGACTTTAATCCCAACAACTCAAGAGTCTGAGGCAGGAGGATCTCAAGTTCAAGATTAGCCTCTGCAACTTAGTGAGACCCTGTCTCAAAATAAAAAAATAAAAAGGACTGGGGATGTAGCTCACTGGTAAAGCACCCTGGTTTCAGTTCCCAGTACTAAAAAACAAAAAAGAATAAGGAAGACTAGCTACTTGGGAGGCTGAGAGAGGAGGATCCGTTGAGCTCAGGAGTTCAGAGCACCTTAAAAAGACCCTGTCTCATAAAAACAAATTAAATAAAATGAATAATTAGAGTTTTTTTTTCAAAAATCTGATACTATCTATGAGTAATCCAAATGTTGACACTTATTACTCTCTTTGCTGCTATTTTTCATTCATGATCTTTTCCAAAATTCTTGAGATTTACAAATTGATTTTGAACTCTCTTGTAGTAATTCACTGCTCATTTGTGTTATATTAGAGATGACTTTTTAAAAATATGTATCTCCTACTGATTATTACGTACCATGAGTTGATTATTTTGCTTTTCTTTTGTGTATTTTTACAGATGGTAGTCAAGACGTTTATGGATATGGATCAGGACTCAGAAGATGAAAAACAGCAGTATCTCCCGCTAGCCTTGCATCTTGCATCTGAATTCTTCCTCAGGAACCCTAATAAAGATGTGCGTCTTCTTGTAGCATGTTGTTTGGCTGACATATTTAGAATCTATGCCCCAGAAGCTCCATATACTTCCCACGATAAACTTAAGGTAAATAGTCTTTATAAAATAATTTCACTTTTATTTTTATTATCGTTTACTCTCATGAACAAGTTTAATATTATTCTTGTCATTGAAAGATTATATCATAAATTCTAAAACTAGTTGTTCAGTTAATATATATCGAGTATCTATAAAAATGACTGGTATTTTTATGAAGCATTGAAAGGTGAAGATCAAAACTTGTTCTTAATGAATTCATATTTTACCTTCAGGCTAATCTGCCACAAAGCTGAGAGGGCTATGTTCATGGGATAAATAGCAGATCAATTACAGTTTTTAAAACAATAATATACCAGAACTTGTGCACTGAAATAACTTCTTACAATTACTCAGCATGTACAACTGATTGCTTGTTGTGAGGTATGGTGACGCACTCTTACGATCCCAGTGGCTCAGGAGGTTGAGGCAGAGGACTGCAAGTTTGAGGCCAGCCTAGGCAACTTAGCAAGAGCTTGTCTCAAAATTAAAAATATAAAGGGTTGGGGATGTAGGTCAGTGGTAAAACACCCTTTTGTTCAATTACTGGAGGGGACTATATGATCATCTTAATGGTTCTGCCTTCATTGAAAATGTTTTAGCAACTTTTAAATTGATTTTCTGGGCTGATTATATCATCATTCAAATAATTTTATTCTTAGCTAACTTTAATCATTTGGACTGACTGCTTTGTTTTAAACCCCTCCCTTCCCACCCATGGTTTCTCTTGCCACCGATTTTTAGCTATGGTCAACCATGACTCAAAATTATTAAATGGGGTGAGGATGTGGCTCAGTGAGAACATTTACCTAGTGTGCATGAAGCCCTGGGCTCAATATCTAGTACCACAAAATAACTGGAAAATTCTAGAAATAAACAATTCACAAGTTTCATAGTTCACACCATTTTGAGTGGCATAATGAAATATTGCACTATCCTGGTTCATCCCTTCTGAGACATGAATCATCCGTTTGCTCAGAGTATTCACACTATATATGCTTCCTGCTCCTTAGTCGCTTAGTGGCTCTCTCATGTATCAGATCAACTGTGGCAGGTATCTTAGTGTTTGTGTTCAAGTAACCCTTATTTTACTTAGTAATGGCTTTAAAGTACAAACTTTTATAGCAGTATGTTGTTTTGACTGTTTTAATATTAGTTATTGTTATTCTTCTACTGTGCCTAATTTGTAAATTAAACTTTATCATGGTATGTATATGTAGGGAAAAAAATTAGTTCCATACTATCTGTAGTCTCAGGCATTCACTGGGGGTCTTGGAATGTAGACTCTCTGGATAAGGGGATATTACAATATTACAAAAATCATTTGGTGCCATATTGATACTAAAATTTTAAGCTAAAATGTCTAAAGAAAGTTTATTAAAGAATGGAACACTATCACTGGGTGTGGTGGCACATATCTGTATTCCCAGCAGCTTGGGAGACTGATGCAGAAAGATCACAGGTTCAAAGCCAGCACTAGCAACTTAGCAAGGCTCTAAGCAACGGTATCAAGATCCTGCCTCAAAACAAAAAAGAAAACTGGCTGGGGATGTGGCTTAGTGGTTAAGCTCCCTTGGGTTTTATCCCTGGTACAACAAAGGACCGAACACTATCCTCAACCCTTAGACCAATAATCTATGGCTTTTATTTCTTATAACTTTGTAGCCACACATTATATTCAAAACTGCTGAAAATTCCTGTTTACCTGTAGGAAATAATAATGGAAAAACTCATATTCAGCTCCTTAAAAATGCAGATAGATTTCCATGATGCAAGGTAAGGATAGTTAATGAAGTGGAAGTGCTATAGTAGAAGGTAATAAGATATAGAATGTATGTTTTCAGAATAAGAAAGGTATTATTATTTGACTTCCTCTTTTCCAGTCATTTTAAATGGACTAGGCAATCCCAAGGTATTCAGCCAGAGGAGCATTCTTTTATTGTAGTGTGTAACAGATAATATATATACAGACTTTGTATATTGTCAAAGAATGATAAGAATTTGTGTCTAATATATTTTATTATTTTTTTAACAGGACATATTTTTGTTTATTACCAGACAATTAAAAGGTTTGGAGGATACGAAGAGTCCGCAGTTTAATAGATACTTTTATTTATTAGAGGTAAAATATAACACTTTATATACGACATATGACATTATTTTACATAGTATCAAATTCTTTCTGGTAACTTTGTAATGTAAACCAAACCTTTTTTGTTTTATACAAAGCCCAATAAATAAAATGCCTTCTATATTATAAGGAAAATATAATCTTTTTATTGTTCCTTATAACCTGTAAAGATAAAGTTACATTGGAAAAGGTATTAGATGATTTGAAACTCTATTTTCACTCTTATTTTCACTTTTCTGGTTTTATTCTTTTCCAGTCTAAAAATGGATTTTCACTGCTCCTTAAATTTCATTTGTTTATATGTGTCTACCAACCTCTAAATATTTACTGCTTTTCAGTTTGAGAAAATTGATGCCATTCAGTATATGTCTTTTTAAAGATCAGAGTAAATGACTAATATAACTTATAAGTTTATATGTTGAATCTTAGAGGCTTTAATAGAGATTCATAATTCTAAAAATTAAATTTCACTAATGAGTTTGTTTTTGTGTAACCATTCTGTATATATTGTAATAAATTTATTTATTTATTTATTTATTTAAGAATTTAGCTTGGGTTAAATCATATAACATCTGCTTTGAATTGGAAGATTGCAATGAAATTTTTATCCAGCTTTTTAGGACTCTCTTCTCTGTGATAAAGTAAGTTTTTTGAAAAACATATCTATTTTCATTTCTGTTTATTGAAGTGTCAAGTACTCTACCTATGGCTAATGGCTCTACATGTGGCTAATGGCTTGCATTTTATTCTGGAGTTTTCTATAAACTTTTATGACTACTAAATAATGATTTATTATCATTAATAAATTATTGATAGAATGATATAATTAGATATCTCCCTTGATAGAATGTATAATTAGATAACATCTATGTAATAAACAGGAGAGGACCAAATCAACTTGGTCTAGAAATAGAAACTTATAAAGACTGCATGAGAAAAGACTTCATGGTATTTGACTACTTGCAGACCATTAGAGTAAATGATAGACTTTATCAGCTTTACTTTTGAATTAGTTAATTTTTGCTGCATAATAAAACAAAACAAAATTTGATAATGTAGGTCAACTACCATTTTATTTAGCCCGTGATTCAGCTTGACAGTTTTGTCTGGTTTGATTCTGTACTGTGTTGCAGTCCTTTGGCAGATTACCTGGCAGTTGGCTGAATGAGTCACATGTCTTATCATAGAGCAGACTAGTCTAGCCTCTTCCTCTATTTATTGTCTAGATTTCAGAGGTATAAAGAAAGGGCAGATTTAAGGATTGGTCCTTATCTTGTGATGAGAGTAACATTATTGTAAAGGGATATATTTACAGGAATGGGAACAGTTTTTTGCAAGACTTTCCTTTGAAATTGAAATTATAATTAACCACCACAACCAATTTGTGAAGTTACCTGCTTCTTCTGCAATCTTAACTATCCATTTCAGTCTTCCTTCCCACTTTGCAATTCTTCCCTCTCAAAATTACTTTACACATAAACACTTTTCTTTGATCCTATTAGTGTTTTTATTCCCTGAATTTGATAGCTGTGTTGTTTATCAAATTAATTGAAATAATTTACAATTAGGTATGAGTAAACAAACTTTTAAAAGAGGAACTTATTTACCAAATCTTGTGCTCTTCATTCTTCTGCACAGGTCTAGATTCATACCTAGTATAATTTTTCTTCAGTCTGAGGGGTTTTTCTGTAGTACATTTTCTATAGTTCAGGTCTGCTGGTGATAGAATTTGTTCATCTTTTGTATGTTTGAAAAAATATTTATTACACATGCATTTTAGAATATGGTTTTCATAGGATGTAGAGTTCTAGAGATACCCTCCGGTCCCCACTCTTTTAGTCACCCTCTGGTGCTTGGAATAAAACCAGGGCCTCATTCATGCTAGGCAGGCACTCTACTCTGAGCTACCTACGCAGCCTTCTTTTGGTACTTTTTTTTTTGGTACCAGGGATTGAACTCAGGCACTCTACCGCTGAGCCACACCCCCAGCCCTATTTTGTATTTTATTTAGAGAAAAGGTCTCACTAAGTTGATCCTGCTGTCTCAGCCTTCTGAGCCATTAGGATTACAGGTGTGTGCCACCACACCCAGCTTCTTTTGGTACTTTTAAAAATGATATTCCATCTTTTTCTGGCTTGCATTGTTTCTAATAAGGTATTTGTCACTTTAAACCTTTTTTCTTCTGAAATATGATGTGTATTTTTTCCTCTAGTTGCATTTAAGATGTTCTCTTTCGGGGCTGGGGTTATGGCGCAGTGGTAGCGTGCTCGCCTAGCACACGGGAGGCACTGGGTTCGATCCTCAGCACCACATAAAAATAAAATAAAGATATTAAAAAAAAAAAAAGATGTTCTCTTTCATTTATTTCAGGTTATTTGATTATGATGTATCATAAGTTTTCTTCCTTTTTCTTGACCTTTGGGGCTCATTGAGCTTCTAGAACCTGTGGGTTTATACACTTCTGATTCCTCTTCCAAACTCCATTATTAGTTCTGGGGATTATTTCCTCTACTTTATTAAGTGGGCTCTTTCTCCAAAGCCAGGGAATTGTCTCATGGGTATGTGCTGATCATTAACCACCAAAAGACTCTTTGAATTGTGGACTATCCCACTCCCCTCTGGTATTCTGCTCCTCTGTAATCTCTGGTCTCCCTAGACATTGAGGGAACCATTAGGGTCTGCCAGAACCCCTCTTCTCACAATACATCCTAGAAACTTACTAGACAGTAAGTTTGGAAAATTAGTGTCCACCTTATTGGTCTCACCCTTCTCGGCAATAGTTGCATGGTGTCCAATATCTGAAAAATGCTATTTCATATATTTTATCCAGTTTTTGTTGTTATAGATAACAAGGGTAAATCCTGTCCCTTTTATTTCATAGTGCTGGAAATGAAAGTCTTGGACTTACCGGTTTAGGTTTATGAATCTATAGAATAATTTTTTTAAAGTCTCTTACTTTTTCCCTCCACTCCTTTTCTACCTTCAAATACATATGCATCTAGGAGCCAAGTGCTCAGAGTGTTTTGTATTGTTTTGCATCAAGCTCTTCAGTGCCCCAACTCCAGACACTATAGAGATAACTACATGGTTTATTCTTCACAATCTTGGTGTTTTGTAAAGTAAGTAAGGTATTTAGAAGCAGGCATGCAAAAGGGGTGTCTTTCTTAAAGTTGAGAAAACTGATCTAACAATATGATAATTTTTCTACCAACTTTTTAAAATTTTTCTTTGTCCAACATGTCAGTTATTCATCATTTCAAGTGACTTTTTTTAGCAGGTGATACTTTATTCTTTTCAGCCTTGATTTTAACTTCTGTGTTTTATTTATAATAGTACAGTTATAAATTATATCATTTTCCTTAAAATCCTAGTTCTCCACAAGTCCCCCCGCCCTTATCGTGTGTGTGTGTGTGTGTGTGTTAGAGAGAGAGAGAGAAAGAAAGAAAATTATATACCATGCACTTCATTAGAAATTAGGATAGTCTTTGTTTTTGAAAAATGCCTTAGAACAGTATATTACAGACACTGTAGTAATCAACAGGGAGAAAATAAATATAATAGTGGAGACTTGTTTGCCATTATTGGCATAGTTTCCTCAAATGAAAATCCTTTTACATCTGAGATTATTATTTTAAACTTGGAAGTTTGTCTTTTTGTATGTTTCATTTTTTCCTTCTTTTTTTAGCAATAGCCACAATAAGAAGGTACAAATGCATATGCTAGACTTGATGAGTTCTATCATCATGGAAGGTGATGGAGTTACTCAAGAATTATTGGACTCCATTCTTATTAACCTCATACCTGCACATAAGGTCTGTACAGTATGAAGATATTAAAAATTAATATTTAAAGGTAGTGCTACACATGAGTAAATGATTGGTTTTTGGCCATTTGCAATCCTGTGTAATTGTTGCCACTGTCACTCTCTAGCTCTAAATAAAAGAATAACAAATATTAGCCTTACAGCTATTTTTTTTGGAAGATATATTGATTAATGTATTGTGTAAGATTTTTGTTCAGTTAAATGATGCTTGTTTTCTGGAGACTAGAAATGTTTTGTTTTCACCACTCATAACCAGCCTGGGAATTGTAAGAGTTGGGATATTTTTTTTAGTTAGTTTTGATTGATAAAGAAATGTATTTCCTCCTTTGTAATATGGAACATGGGGGTGCAGATTTCTTTTCAGAACCTATATTGTACCTTTTCTTAGGTACTTTCAGAAAGATTTGGGCAGAAGTGGGAGCTATATAGTTAATGTTATGGGGAGAAGGATGATTCAGAGCTGTGTCATTCCTCCCCGTTTCCTTTTTCTATTTCTCTCCATCAGGTCCTCCTAAGAAACTGAAGGACTTGGCTTCCCACAAGCTCCACCACTGGGCTCTACTCAAGCCTACCCCAATGTTGATATTTGCCCTCCTGCTCTTTTCCTCTAATGGTTCTGTAACCTATTATCAGATATTAGATGAACAGTGTATCTCATACTTATTCACAAAAACATGTGGTTAATTTTAAATTATTTTCTTGACTCTAAATATTATTTGCATTTTATTAATTCAAATGAATCTATAGTTGGTAAAAATTTTGAGAGTATGGCAAAAACGTATCAGGTAGAACAAGAGAAAATAGCATGATTGATGTTTATGTTCTTGCTAGAGTATTTCTGTGAATGGGATTTAAACCCTTTGAAGAAATAGAAACGATAATTTAGTTTAATACTAATTTATCCTTTTGGCAATGGTTAAAAGCCTAGAGCAGAGGTCAGGAAGCTATGGCTTATGGATCAAATCTGAACTATTAACTTATTTATGTAAGTACAGTAGTCCCTCTTATGCCTGATATTGCTTTCCACATTTCATTTACCCATGGTTAACCATGGTCCAAAAGCATTAAATGAAAAACTCCAGAAATAAGCAATTCATAAGTTTCAAATTGCATGCTATTCTGAGTAATGTGATGAAATCTTGCATTGTCCTGCTCTGTCCTGCCCAACATGAATTATCCCATTGTTCACTGTATCCACACTGTATATGCAATCTGCCCATCAGTCACTTGTAGCTAAATTGGTTATCAGCTAGATTGGTATCACAATGCTTGTTTTTAACCCTATTTTACTTGAGAGTGGCCCCAAAACACAAGAATAGTGATGCCAGCAGTTTAGATATGCGCCCCCAATCTTGACAAAAAAAAAAAAAAAAAGCCATAAAATGCTTCCTTCAAGTAAAAATGGTAAAAATTCTTGACCTAATACGGAGAGCGGGAAAAATCATGTGCTGAGGTTACTAAAATCTGTTCTAAGAAGAATAGGAAAAAATAATAGGTTTAGGATACTCCATCCAAAAATCTAAACTGCTGCAAAATCTGAAATGTTTTCAGTGCTAATTTGATGTCACATGTAAAAATTCCACCACTGACCTTGTGTAATGATTTGTAGTAAAAACACAAGTGAAGAGGCTGGGGTTGTACTCAGTGGTAGAGTGCTTGCTTCACATGCGTGAGGCACTGGGTTCGATCCTCAGCACCACATAAAAATAAATGAATAAAGGGTGTGTGTCCATCTACAACTAAAAAAAAATATTAAAAATAAACCACAGGTGGACTAAAAATACTGTATAAAATTATCTTCAGGCTATGTGTATAAGTTTTATATGGAACACAAGTGAATTTCATGTTAACTTGGATCCCATCATATCCCCAAGATATCTTATTTTGTATATGCAAGTATTCTAAACCATAAACACTTCTGACCCCAAGTGTACTCACACTGTTTATTTATATAGGGTTCACTACTATCAGCAGTTTCAGATATTGACTGTGGTCTTAGGAATTTATCCCCCAAGGATAGGGGAGATTATTGGAACACAGCCATGCTTATTTGTTTTTATTTTTGGTTATGACTATTTTCACACACTCACAGTAGAGTTACATAGTTGCTACAGTGACTGGATGACCCAGAGAACCTAAAATATTTACTATAGGTCTCTTTACATAAAGTGCTTGCTGATCACTGAGAGTATAGAGTTTCCTAGCCTCTTTTTAAGAAGTGCAAGTTGATGGATTTTTTTTTCTTTTTTAATTAAATGTGTCATTTCTGTAGTGTTTCTCAGACCCTTTAATTTGTTATGGTACATTGGGACTTGAAGAAGGAGCATACTATTTACCATTTCAAAAATACAGTTGATTAAGAACTTTTTTTCTATGGAACATTTTCCAGATCTACTTTTCTTGAGAACACACATTAAGCAATACTGAATTAAGAAATATTGAAAGAAAAAAAAAAGAAATATTGAGCATGGTGGGTTGATTAGTTGTGTGTGTTTCAGGGTACACGGGCATATTGATGAACAGATAAGCAAAAGCAAAAAGTCTTAGGTCCATTTTCAGTTTAGTGAAACAATATAGGGTTGCAGTTTGGGCTGTCCAATGCTTGTTAGTTTTTGATTTGTTGAGTTCAATTTGTAACTTCTGCATTTACGAGCACTTAACTAGAGGATATAGTAAAATCTTGAGTGGAATTGTTAAATTGTTTTTGGTTTCGAATTTTAGTAGAGTAGACAATTGCACTGTTCTAATAATCATAATATTTTATTAATTCACCAATTCATTTGTAACTCTGCATGTTTTTATTGTTTTTTAGAATTTAAACAAACAGTCCTTCGACCTTGCAAAAGTCCTATTGAAAAGGACAGTCCAGACTATTGAGGCATGCATTGCCAATGTATGTATTTCTGCCTATATTTATTTTCCATAATTGTATAATTTTAAATCCATTATACTAATTTATTAGAACCATTCACATATAGATTTATTTATAATATAAACAATTTTACCTACCTAGAGTAAGCTGAATGTACTTATATGTCAAAATGTGACCAGAGTGGAAGAAATGCAGCATATCTTCATAAACTTTATTGGCATTGATCTAAAATGGTACAAGATAGCTGGGTGCAGTGATGCACGCCTATAATCCCAGTGACTTGGGAGGCTGAGGCAAGAGGATTACAAGTTTCTAGACAGCCTCAGCAGCTTTAAAAAAAAAATGCTTGGGGACATAACTCAGTGGGGAAGTGCCCTGGGTCCATTCCCCAACCAAAAAAGAAAATAGTTGAAATTATTTTCTGAAATTACTCCTACCCCCTCTTCTGCATTTGTATTTGTATTTCTGTTTATTTTATTATCTCCCAGATATGCTAATCTCTTTCACTTTCTTCCTGCATGTTTATCTGAGTCTGTCTTTATCTATGCATTTTCTTCTTTGTGTCTTCTAGATCATTCTTCTGAAATCCCTTTGTTTCTTCCTCTTGAATAGTTGTTAAATAAATGTTTTTAAAAACTTTTGATCGAAGTTCTGTTTTTTTATTATTAAACTAAAAAAAACTTGGGAAAAGAACTATTTATAATTCTACTACCTTAATAAAGCAATTAATAGTACATTTGTTCATATTCCTATCTATTTTTCATATACTCTAAAATTTTGTATTATCTTATTTTTTCTCTGTTTTGACTTTTTTTAATAATATGAATAACTAAATGTTCCTTTAACTTGATATATACCTATTTCTCTCTTGCCTTACACTAAGGTTTTCTTCAGTGTTTTCCTTTACAAATCATTGTGAATGTAACATTATCTGTTGTTGAATATTTATTTTCCTCATATAAAAGACTAAATGAAAGCCGGGTGTGGTGGCTCAAGCCTGTAATCCCAGCACTTAGGGAGGCTGAGACAGTAGAATTGTGAGTTCAAAGACAGCCTCAGCAACGGGGAGGCACTAAGCAACTCAGTGATACCCTGTCTCTACATAAAACACAAAATAGGGCTGGGGATGTGGCTCAGTGGTCAAGTGCCCCTGAGTTCAATCCCCAGTACCAAAAAAAAAAAAAAAAGACTAAGTGAGGGTTTATTATTTAAATGGTCTAGCATTAGCATTATTTCAGTTACTAAATTAATATTTAAATGGACTAAAAGATTTTCAGATAGTATGAGTATACAGTGAAAAGTGTCTTTCAACCTCCAAATAACCTATCCTCAATTTTCAGAAATAACTGTCATTAATAGGTTTAATATATACTTTCAGAGGAAACATTCTGTGCTCATTCATGTCTGTATTTTATAAAAACTATCTTTCTCATATCTTTGAAAGAAATATATTTGGGGATTTGATGATCAAACCTAGGGCCTTGGACACACAAGTCAAGTACTGTACTACTGAGCTACATTCCCAGCCCAAGAAGTATGTCATATCATGATGCAGAAATACATATTTATATTATATTCATACAACTGCCTCTTTAGTGTTTTAAAATATAATACTTTATGCTAAGTGTGTTTGGAGAGGGTGCTATCTTTTAATTTGTGCTCCTGAGGTTATATATTTTTTGGTTTTCTCTAACACTCTTAAATGATCAACTTACTTTTGTACCATCAAGTTTTCCTTCTGTGTCCTCTGAGTCAAAATGTGTTTTGACTTTCCCTGGGTATTAACAAAGATAAACTCATCCCCCACTTTTTTTTTTTGGGTGGTGCTGGGGATTGAACCCAGGGCCTTGTGCATATGAGACAAGTACAGTACCAACTGAGCTATATCCCCAGCTCCCAAGCCCCCACTTTTAAATAACTTTTATCACTAAAACTCATGGATAAATTAGATCAATTTTTTCGAAGTAATTTTTAAATAAAAATCAGAGACTGAGATTTTAGTTTTTTCTACACAATGAAATAACCATAAACTTGTCTATAATTAATTCCACAAACTATTTAAATTGTTTTATTTTGATGAAAATTAAGATTCTCAGAAATGTCATCCTTATTTGAAACAATCTGATTTTTTTTTTTTCTTTTTTAAACTTTTCTCTCTGTAACATTCATGACTCATTGCTATCTGGGAGCTTATTTCTTCTGCTATTTAGATGACTGTTCTATTATGTATTAGAGATTCAAACACCCGTTATGTATCATTCCCATCAATTGTATGTATGATAACTGATGCTTTCGTTTTTTTTTAACACATGTTCATAAAAAACCTATTGAAGTTTTAAAATAAAATACATATTTTTGTTTTTAATATTTTCTATAGTTTTTCAATCAAGTCCTGGTGCTGGGAAGATCGTCAGTAAGTGATTTGTCAGAACATGTATTTGATCTGATTCAGGAACTTTTTGCTATAGATCCTCATTTATTATTATCTGTCATGCCGCAGCTTGAATTCAAATTGAAGGTAGGATTGACCAATTTTCAAGCCCTTTAAGCTTTAAAGAAAAAAAAATGTTAATTGGAGACTTTTTCACTTAACTATAGAGGATTAAAATGTGAGTTCAATTTATATCTTTACCTCTGAAGTAGATATTTTTAATCATTTAAATAAAATAGTATCTCTCTTCTGGGTGAGAGAAGAATTGATGCTGTAAAATTGTAATATACCTGTTTGTTAAATATGTACTGATAAACATAATGACACAAGTAATAAATAGATTTGAAAAATGATGTTATCTTTAAAATTTGTAATGTACACTATGTTGTTATTAAAATGGTATTCATTGATTAGTTATATGTTAAAACAGTGACATTTTTAAGCTGAATGCTGAAAGGGCATCAGTTACTACTTTGTGACCCTCTTATGGTATAGATCACAGAGAGAAATTTTTATTAAATGGCTTGGGAGTGTATCTTTTTTTATAACTAACTTAACAAGGAATTCCTATCTTCTCAAAAAATAAAAAAAACTTGACACTTAATCCCCATCTTAATTGAACTATAGAAGATAACACTTTAGCCAGGTGCAGTGGTGCATGCCTGTAATCCCAGCAGATGGGGAGGCTAAGGAAGGAGGATTGCAAGTTCAAAGCCAGCCTCAGTAAAAGCGAGGTGCCAAGCAACTCAGTGAGACCCTGTCTCTAAATAAAATACAAAATAGGGCTGGGGATGTGGCTCACTGGTTCAGTGCTCCTGAGTTCAATCCCTGTTACCCGCCCCCTCCCCAAATAGAGAACACTTTATTATTTGCTTAATACTCTGTTATTTTTAAAAGGCTTTTAATATCTAATATTTTATTTGATCTTTAATTCAAACTAATTAAAACTAATATTACATACATACTTTTTAAAAAAAAGATAATCCATTTTATTTATTTTTTCAATGGACTTTTATTTTATTTATATGCAGTGCTGAGAATTGAACCCAGTGCCTCACATATGCTAGGCAAGCACTCTATCACTGAGCTACAACCCCAGCCCTGTATTTCTTACTTCTGAGAGAAACTTAAGATTAAATGTTTTGCAGACTGTTAAAACACATAAATTAGAATTGTGCACTTAGTGTCTTTATTATAAGCATTGGCTGTTTATGGTGTAAAGGACATGTTATCAATAAGAGTTTTCTTATGAGAAACTCTGTTAGAAAAATGTTATCTAGAATAATAAATGTTATCTAGAATAAATAAGGTGTGTTTTGGTCGTTGTCGTAGTCATCATCATCATCATCATGGTAATGGGGGTTGAATCCAGAGTCACTAGCCCTTTTTATTTTTTATTTTGAGATAGGGTCTTGCCAAGTTGCTGAGGGTCTTGCTAAATTGCCTGATTGGCCTCGAATTTGCAATCCACCTGCCTCCGCCTCGTTAGTCACCGAGATTATAGGCATATGCCTCCATGCCTTTCTTGGTTTTTATTAAAAAGTTTATTGTATTTTAACAACATCAACATTTAGTTTTCATACTAAATTTATTTCTGAGTTGTAAGGCATTAACATACATTCTCCACCCATTCCCTACCCCACCTATTCATAGTGTCTGAAGATGTGACGTCAAGCCTCTAACCCTTAAATAAGACTGCTGTGATAGCATGGTGGAAAGGGAGTGGGAGCTATTTTTTATTAGATTTCCCTTTGTGTGCTTAATGTAAACTGGGAGGTGCTAAGCTGTAGTGCCTATTCATGTCCCCGTTTTCTAGGTTCATATATCTAAAGCAGAGGTGCTAATAAGCTGAAGTCAGCCTGGAAATAGTTTTTTTCCGATATATTTTATTTTAAAATCTCGAGATCCTTTTATTTTTTACAAAGAATGAATTTAAAAACCAAGAGATTTTGCTTTAAAAGTCCATAAACATTTTCTTTTTTAAAAAAATTCAGATTTGGCTGGGCACAGTAGCCCATGTCTGTAATCCCAGCTAATCAAGAGGCAGAGGCAGGAGAATGGCAAATTCAAGGTTAGCCCTAGTAAATTAGCATGACCCTGTGTCAAAAATAAAAAATATAAAGTTCATTGGTACAGTGCCCCAGAGTTCAACCCTCATTAACTCCACACCCCACCTTCTCTGCCCACACACACACAAAAAGTCAGGTCTCGCTCCACTGAGCCTTTATATTTTTTATATCACAACAAAATGGCTAGCACCAAGAAAGTATCTTCTTAAACTGTTTGTAAGCTTTTTAGTTCATCATGGTTCCACTCATTCCTTTAGTTTATATACCATCTCTTCTTCATTGGTACAATTTGACTTCATATGTGTTTATTCTAAAGGTACATAAATATGAAGTTTTTCATAATTTTTTATTCTGTTTTTTTAAAAAATTAACCCCATAGTAAGACATATTAGTATATCTAATACAAGGCCAATGAGCTTTATGTTTTTCTGTATTAAGTAATTCATGCTTTTTAAAAGCTTAATACTGGGTCTAAATAGTAATAATAGAATATTTTGTTTATTGTCTTAGAACAACAAACATATGCTATTACTCATGTTCTTATTTGTTCCCTTCACATCTGAAATGAAGAAACTGAGATTTAGATTAGTGTATGTACTAGGTGTTATTAGGGTGACTCTTTTTGATTCAACAGTATGTGCTAAGCAGATCACCTAGAAAATTTTTATGGCTGTGGTGATTTTCCGCAGTTTTATCTCTGAATCTTATAAACTCCTTTGATAGTTCACAGCCCTTGGTTACAGTCCCCTGAGAACAATAAAAATATTTGAGGAAATGCTTCAAAATAAGTTTCTTTGGTTTTAGTCTCTATTGTACTCTATGCATGATCTATTTTATAGGTCCCCACAATACTGTTCTCATATTTGTAAGAGGTACCTTGGAGTTATGCTACTTAGGAACATTGGCTAAAATTTCCAGGAAATTTGTCACATTTTACATTTACATTAATATTTTTGTTCATGGTGGGGACTGGGGAAGGGAGGTTTACATTTATTCACCAAATTTTAAAACAGTCAGATTTGCTTTATTTTGGTTAAAGTAAAAATTAACTTTTCACAGAAAAATGTTTTGAATCAATTGCTTTGTAATAAGAAGTAAAATTTGTTACCTTTTCTGGCTAGGATTAGATAGAATAAAAACTATAGTGGCTTTATTGCTTTTTCTGAAAAGTAACTGGTAAATTGTTAATGTAGAATTTCTCATTTTGTCTCATTTATTTAAAATATATAGTTATATTTGTAATTCAGTATAGTATGTCCTATCTTCATAAAATAATAACTTTGGTTAAATTAATAATACATTAGCTGTGCATCAGAAACACCAAATGATTTTTGCACCACAAATATTTACCATCCTTATAATCATTACAACTTTATTCAAGGAATATATTTTAAATTTTACAAAGGCAGAAGGAGCTAGTTTTCACTTACTAATTTTATTTCAATCATTTTATAAATGTAAAATGTCACATTATTTGAAATAATCACTGATATACTCACAAGTAGAATAAAATTTCCACTTATTCTAGTATTTAAAATTTAAGAGAGATGTTTAATTTTTCTTTAAAAAACAAATCATGCAGCCAGGCATGGTGGCACACGCCTGTAATCCCAGCATTTTGGGAGGCTGAGACGGGAGAATCCCAAGTTCAAAGCCAGACTCAGCAACAGCAAGGCTGCTAAGCAACTCAGTGAGACTCTGTCTCCACATTTGAAAAAAAAAAAAAAGGGGGTGCTGGGGATGTAGCTCAGTGGTCGAGTATACCTGAGTTCAATCCCTCGTACCAAAAAAAAAAAAAAAAAAAACCAATTACACCAGCTAGTAAATTTGGCAGTTACTAAAAGGTAGTACCACTCTGAATTGTCACAATGAAAAGAAAATCTTTGTCAGAGAAGATGATTTTGTCATTCATAATTGTGGTAAAGCTTAATTATTCTTAAGGACTAGATTATATTTTCTATTTGAACTTCTATCTTTGCCCACAGAGATTTGTTTGTTCAATATCTGGTATTGCTTCACACACACATTGTATTTGAACTTGTAAAAAAAAAAAAAAAAAATAGTTTCTTTTAGGGATTACATTTACTTTCCTAATAAATATGTGAGTTATAAAAAGAAATTTCACACACCATATGATTTCAAAATGTATATTAAAATGTGATGTCCCTAGTGAAACTAGAACCAATTTTCTCCCCCTTTTAGTACTGGTAATTGAAGCTATAGTGCTGTATATCCCTATCCCTTTTATATTTTTTGAGACAGGGCCTCACTAAATTGCCAAAGCTGGCCTCAGACTTTTGATCCTCCTGTGTCAGCCTCTTCAGTTGCTGGGATTATAGGCATGCACCACCACTCCCTATTTGGAACAGAATTTCATAGCATATGTTGGTTCATTATAAGAAAATAGGAGACTCTTACCAAAAATCTTACTAAGTTTTGCTTTTACTTTTTTTTGGTGCCAGGGATTGAACTGAGGGGCACTCGACCACTGAGCCACATCCCCAGCTCTATTTTGTGCTTTATTTAGAGACAGTGTCTCACTGAGTTGCTTAGTGCCTTGCTGTTGCTGAGGTTGGCTTTGAACTCGTGATTCTCCTGTCCCAGCCTACCAAAGTACTGGGATTACAGGCGTGCTTTTTTTGTAGTGTTCAAGTCACCTGACCTTTCAGATCCTCTTAAGATTGTTGCTGTTATTAAAATGAGTTTTCCTGAATCATATTATTCAGTATCCTGTTCTCCAGTCAGTAGTAGATACTTGATTAAAATTTCACATATGGTTGGGCTGGGATTGTGGCTCAGCAGTAGAGCGCTCACCTAATGCAGGTGAGGCACTGGGTTCGATCCTCAGCACCACATACAAATTAATAAATAAAAATAAAAATATGATAAAAAAACTCAACCTTTAAAAAAAATTTCACATGTTGAAATCTTAATCTATATTATTGTTGAACCTTAAATTGAAGGACAGAATTCTTATAAGGAAAGCTTATTAGGGCTGGAATTATGTGCAACTTGGTTCTTTACAGAATTTTTTTTTCTTGAGCCTTAGTATCAGAAATGAATGAAATATCTTTACATTTTTACAAAGTGTATACCAATGTGAGATTATAAATAAGCAGTTAAGTAGCATAAATTAGCATTTGGGAGAATGAGATAAAATCAAAGTATCAGATGATCTCACTGGAATAAATTTTCCATAGTAAATGAGAACATATGATATTTTAAAGTATTCAAAATTATAAGCAGAAATATGAAATTGTGGGCTACAGCTGTAGCTCAGTGGCAGAGCACTTGCCTAGCACATGTGAGGCACTGGGTTCAATCTTCAGCACCACATTAAAAAAATAAAATAATAAAGACATTCTGTCTATACACAACTACAAAAAATTTTTTAAAGGAAGAAATATGAAGTTGTATGTTTTGTGGAGTATTTCATTTTTTGTAATTGGAACAGTAAAACTAGGACTTCATTTATTTTCTCTTTTCCCTTTGTAGAGCAATGATGGAGAAGAACGATTAGCTGTTGTTCGACTTCTAGCTAAATTATTTGGATCTAAAGATTCTGATTTGGCCACACAGAATCGACCTCTTTGGCAATGTTTTCTTGGACGGTAAGAGAACATGAAATTCAGACTTCAGTATTTTGGGTCAAGTAGATTAAAACTACACATACCAAAACTTTAATTGATGTTTGTTGGTTTCCTTAGCACTATACTAAGAAGTGTTTTGGAATAGGTAGACATCATCTTAGGATGTGCTAAAATCTTGATATTTTTTAAAATAAACTTTTCAGGTGAAAACACTAGTCCCATGTGAAGAATCCATATCTATCTAATTGTATGAAGTGTTTTCAACTAATTTGATATAATTGTATGACTATGAGATGAAAAAATATTATTGCTCTTAAATACTTTTTAAAGTTTCTCAAGAACGTAGAATGATTGAATTTTACTTGATAAGATTGAAAAATCTGTGAAATTTATTAAATTCTACCTTGCATTTCATTTACATGATACTTTTGTTTCAAAAGTAGATTAAAAAGATACTTAGTATTAGTATTTTGGGGAATATCTGAGTTTCATTATTAGTTCAACTGATTTTTTGAAAATGGACTCATTTTTCTTTTTTTTTTAAATATTTTGTTTTAGTTGTAGATGAACACAATATCTTTATTTATTTTATGTGGTGCTGAGGATCGAACCCAGTGCCTCACGTATGCGAGGCAAGCGCTCAACCGCTGAGCCATAACCCCAGCCCCGGACTCATTTTTCTTAGAGTAAATTTACTATAATAATCCTTAAAATAATCCAATGTTCTGTGAAATCTCTGAAAATGACATAATGATATCTCAACAGTTACTTGCTCAGAATTTCTTAGAGTGAATTTGCTATAATAACCCTTAAAATAATCTTATGTTCTGTGAAATCTCTGACAATGACATAATAATATCTTAGCAGTTACTTGCTCAGAACAAACCATTTCAAAGGTCTTAAAAGAAGACCTGAATATTTGAATAATTAAACTTGATTCCAGAAGAGTTTATAATAGAGGCAATGAAGCAATTGCACTTAGAAGGTTACAGAGAAGGTATTCCCTATCCTAGTGATTGACATCAGTATTTATTGCAAATCATTCAAGCAAAAATGCAAGGATGTATTTTTCACCTGGGGTACTTGTAAAATCAAAATCAGCATATGAGTTTTTAAAAATTCATCATTTTTATATTCACTGCTGTATCACTCTGGTGATGTGTCTCTGATTTGTAGAAACAAAGAAGTTATATTTTTTCTGTTCTGTGTTACTTATTTAATTGTAATGTTAAGTGTTTTTATACTTTGCTTGATCAAAAATTTTTTTCTCTGGCAATTGAAAAATTATCAATCCTAAATGTAAGATTTTATTAAAATACAAAGATTAGCTCTGCATAAGAAAGTAGGAGGCTATAGACATTAAGACATTTATCAAATAAGTTTACTTGAATATTTTAGGAACTCATTTCAAAAATTAAAAATTACCTTTTATTTAGCATCACATTATGATCCTCACCCAATACCCACATGCTGTGGATTGAACCCAGAGCCTTGCATCTGCCAAGCATGTACACTACCAATGAGCTATACCACCATCCCCAAATCACATTATTTATCACTAATAAATATATTTTCAAAGTTACCCAGTCTATTTTAAAATTGAATTGCTCAGTTTATCCTTATTATATATCATGTTGTATTTCCTATTAACTGAATTCTTATAGTGCTGGGCATGTTGGTACACACCTATAATCCCACTGAGGGAGGCCAGGCAGGAGGATCACAAGTTCAACACCAGCCTCAGAAGTTTAGCAAGGCCCTAACCAACTTAGTGAGACCCTGTCTCAAAATAAAAAACAAAAAGGGCTGGGGATATAGGTCAGTGATGAAATGCCTCTGGGTTCAATCCCTGTATTTAAAAAAAAAAAAAAAGAACATTTACCACAAGGCAGTCCCAGCCAGATGAGGAAATGTGACTCATTTTATGAAGTCCTATTTTGGCCTCTGGATCTTACTCTTACTATGATTTGCTTTCTACCCCATATTCCCCAATAGTTTCCTCTTATAAATTTTTTTTCCAAGCAAAGTTTATGTATTCTGAATATTTATTTTTTGTTTATTACATAGCAAAATAATCTCTCAGCATTTTAGATCTATAAAATGGATACTTTTATTAGAGATATGTTTATATTGTTTTCATATTTTTGTTTTAGCATGAAACAAATTGTTTCAAAACTGTTTCCATAAAATGATGTCTTTTAGCTTATTACTTATTACTTATTATATTTTCCCATCAGAACATATTAGCTATCATTATAATCAATGTATTTTCTAATCAGTAAATATCGTTGTTTATAAGCAGTTGTGTGTTAGATATACCTTATTTGAAAATAATTATTGTGCCTTAGAATTAATATTTAGCAATCTCTTTCTATATAGATTTAATGACATTCATGTTCCTGTAAGATTAGAAAGTGTGAAATTTGCCAGTCATTGTTTAATGAATCACCCAGATTTAGCAAAAGATCTCACAGGTAAGCTATTTGTTTATTGCAAATAGAGTAATCACACAAATAAATTTTACATGCAAGCTAAGATCTAACTTCAGTTTCTGAATAGGTTTTAATTTTAGCATGATTTCAGGTCTCTCTTTCTCATGCACTAGGAAATGATGTCACACTTTATAAAATAAAATTACATTTGAAATCTTCATTGGTTTTGATCCTTTTGAATTTTTTAGAACATATACTTTGGCCCTGCACTGTCAAAGAAAAAAGAAACCATAGTTCGAGGAGATGATATGGGCACAAATCATTATATTTATATAATTAAATATAGTAACATATACAGTAATAAGTAGGAAAGCAGTTATTTTCTGAATTAAACTAGAATTTGTTTCTTTACTTGAATATAGAGCATTTAAAGCTACATATGTTATTGTAGCAAATAGGTGGCTTCTATCAAAATTTTGTTGTTTACAAAAAAACCAGAAGAAATGACACTTTTTTACTTTGATTTAGTTTGTATTGTAAGTTATTCAGGATTTTTTTGTTTGTTTTTTTTTTGTACCAGGGATTGAACCTAGGGAGACACCTAACTACTGTGCCATATCCCCAGCCCTTTTTTTTAGTTGTCAATGGACCTTTATTTTTTTCTATTTATAGATGGTGCCAAGAATTGAACCCAGTGCCTCACACATGCTAGGCAAGCACTCCACCACTGAGCCGCACATACACACACCCACACACACATACCGCCTTTTTAAGACATTTTTTTTAGTTGTTGATGGACCTTTATTTAATTTATTTATTTATGCGTAGTCCTGAAGATTGAACCTAGTGCCTCACACATGCTCGGCAAACACTCTACCACTGAGCCACAATCCCAGCCCCCCAGCCCTTTTTAATATTTTATTTAGAGACAGGGTCTCACTAAGTTGCTTAGGGCCACATCCAAGTTGCTGAGGCTGGCTTTGAACTCGCAGTCCTTCTGCCTCAGACCCCCAAGCCGCTGGGATTACAGGCATGGGCTACTTCACCTAACCTATTCTGGAATTTTTTTAAAAGATTACAAAATATTCGAGATTTTAATGGTGTAGGTATATAACTATCAGCTAACTTGTTATAAGCATTTTTACTATTCTTCAAGGCTTTTAATTTGTAACTACAACTCCAAATTATATAAATCAGATACTATATTGTGATTCAACTTTTCCACTAAAATAACCTTATTTATTAAGATGTGCTATGCAGATTTGTGATTTGTATGGACAAATGGTAAAAGCATTAGTCTTTTCTGTAATTCTGAATCATGCCAAATTACATAGCTAACATGGAGCTTAAGTTTTTTGTCTTATTACAGAATATTTGAAGGTGAGATCACATGATCCAGAAGAAGCTATTCGTCATGATGTTATTGTTACTATAATAACAGCAGCCAAAAGAGACCTTGCCTTAGTAAATGATCAGCTGCTTGGATTTGTAAGGGAAAGAACACTGGATAAACGGGTAAAATCTGAGGAATTTTATTCTTTATTTTACTGTGTTTTATTTGTTAAATAGGATTTACTGTTGCTTTGCTTTGAATGGAAATAAAAAATTGGTAGTTCATTTAGCAGTTATCTCTGGAAAATTTCTAAAGTAGTTTGGTTTCTAAATAGGAATATATTCAAAATGGTTAGTAAACCCTGTTATAAAAGAAATATTGTGTTTCCATCTCTCTTTGCACACACAGACACACACACAGAGAAGACTGTGCAGCCTAGTAAAGCCATCACAGTTTTTTCAGTTTAGTGTATAATTTTGGTATTTTCCTCATCTAGTAAATGTTATACTTTCTAGTGGCGGGTAAGAAAAGAAGCCATGATGGGTCTGGCTCAGCTTTATAAGAAATACTGTCTTCATGGTGAAGCAGGAAAGGAAGCTGCAGAGAAAGTCAGCTGGATAAAGGACAAACTTTTACATATTTATTATCAGAACAGCATTGACGACAAGTAAGTCTACTATGTTGCTAGAATGATTAAATGTAAAACTGCTTTTCATTTTTAAATGTCTTTATATCTAATTTTAAATACTTTATTTCTAAATTTAGAAATCACTTTCTACAAATTCGTATATACCATGTTTAAATAAGATAGTGTCCAAGATTGTAAGGTAGCATAATAATAGTGAACTAGGCAAGGTCTTTGTAGTCAGGCAAACCAGAGACCAGCTGTTTGCTCTGGCCCTTATGATTTCACTTTGGTGCATATCAGTTTAACATAAAAAGGAGAAATAATAATGCCCTTCTTAGAAGATTGTCATGTGAATTAAATAAAATAATAAATGTAAAGCACCATGGTCCTTTCTTTGCCTGCAATGGAGCACTGTTTGATAATGCATAAGTATTACTGTCATCACCAGTAGAGGAATTATTATGTTCTTTTCATTTTCTGAATGCTGCTTCAAATTTTGTATTGGATTGTGCTAATGATACTTGGTTTTTGTAAACTACTTTGCAGCGTTTTATTGAATTAGAGTGACTACTTAGGTATCACAGATAATGTATTTTATTGGTTAATGAAGAGCTCTTGTGTTTTCTTATTCCAGTGATACTAAATAATAGATATAAGCTTAGCAAGAAGGATATTCCAGTATTCATAAGGAATTTAGATTATAGAGAGAAGAAAAATTAATATGCACATTTTCAGGAAGTATTAGAAAAGGAATCCTCTCTTTTTCCCTGTGTGGCAACATGGGAAAGGAACTGAACTGTAATCAGAGAAAATTAATGAGTTTCTTGGCAATTAGAATCATAGTTTTATATGTAGTGTTAACTAATTTGTTATAGTTTTGGACTGTTGAAGAATAGATGGAATAGCCTACCCTGTGTTTAGTAATACCATTTAACCATCCTAGAACAAATGTTTCATAATGACACATTATAACTTAAAGACACAAGTAGTAACTGCTTCTAAATTTAAAAATAACTATAGAAAATCTTCCATTGGAAGAAGCTGATTATATCCTGATGTTTTCCATCATATGTGCACACAGCGCTATCACTATTGGTTTGGTATCTTTGTACAAAATGGTTAAAATGACTATTATCACTTAAACATAAAATGATTGTGCTTTTTGGGTCTTATTTCACAGACTGTTGGTAGAGAAGATTTTTGCTCAATATCTTGTGCCCCACAATCTGGAAACAGAAGAGAGAATGAAATGCTTATATTATTTATATGCTAGTTTGGATCCAAATGCTGTAAAGTAAGTTACTTTTCAAATGACCTAATTATTTTGTAAGATTTTATAAAATTATTTCATCTTTTCTAATTGTTGTTGATAGGGTTGTTACTTCTATTTGAATTAAGAAACTCAGGCAAATATTTATAGAGAAAATATTTAAATTCAGATCAGTCAACAGCAAAGCTGTTCCTATATTCATAAGTGTATTTGACAACTGGGTCATAATATGTTCTCAGACATTCAACAAAGTCCCTAAGTCAGAATACCTGATGGGTATCGAAATTATACTATTCTCCTTTATCCTTTTATACTAAGTACTAAGAAATGAGTAGGATTTTTAGAGAGCATATGTTCTTCACCTCTACATACATAGGATGCCCATATAATTGTCTAATGAATATTTTAAAACTGAAAGGAGGCACTGTTAATTTTGCTTGGAGCCAGGTGTGGTGGTAGTGCACACTTATAATCCTGGTGATTTAGGAAACTGAGGCAGGAGGATCACAAGCTCGAGGCCAGCCTGGGCAACTTAGGCCCTGTCTCAAAATAAAAAATAGAAAGGGTTGAGGATGTAGTTTAGTGCCCCTGGGTTCAATACCAATACCACCAAAAAAAAAAAAAAATCAGTTAAACATGCATACAAAATAATTGTGTCCTGTATTAAGAAGTTTGAATCTTTTGAGTTAGGAGTTCAGCTGTGTTTTATATGTGTATAAAAGTATATATGTATAAAAAAGCTGTATATAATTGTCAATTACATATATAGGTATAAAACTTTAATTATCATACAATTTCAAATTTACAAAAAAGTTATAGGAATAATACAGAATGTTGTCACATCCCCTTTACCCAGAACCATCATTATTAACCATTTGAAATTTCTTTTTTTTTTTTTTAATTTTTATTTATTTTTCTCAAAAGTTGCATTTTAATACATGTTATCAAACATAACAGAAAAAAAAACAAATTTTCAGAAGCTGTACACACTATTCACTGAAAATATTTGTTGAGGCAAATAGAAAAAAAAATTATTACAATCATAATTTTTCTAACTTTGCACAAAATTATAAGCAGATTACATTCTTC